>PJEM01002219.1:0-12361 GCA_004023845.1 Helogale parvula
GGGAGGGGACACGGAGCTCTCTGCCGTCTCTTCCTATGAGGACAGTAGTTTCCTCAGACCTAGGTGCCACCTCTAGGGGCTTATTTAGCCTTAACTGTGCCCTAATTGCAAAGGCGGCCACATGGGCTCAGCACAGGCACGCAGGACCCTTGTGGGGACACCCTTCGGCGCTGAGCAGCATGTATGTCATTGTTAGAGGGCGCGTTTGTCCACATGTAGAGGCTGGGACTCTTTCCAGAGAGGGTGTCGCTTCCGGGAAAGTCATTTGGGAAAGCACCATCTATACATTATTGCACAATGGGAACCAAACCTTCCAAACACCACAGGAGAAAGCCATGGGATTTCTGGGAACTTCCATGTGTGTTGTGATAATGAAAGAACTCAACTTGCTGATGGCAAATTTTGGGACATGTATCAGCACACTCAGCTCTCCAGCTGACTGAGCAAACAGGCTGAAAATCCCACCTGGGGGCCTGCGGGAACGGCCTTGCCACACGGGTCTTCTGATAGGACAGCCTTTGCTCACTGAGGTGGGTTTCCCTTTGGTGACCTGTGGACTGTCACTGGTCATTTTAATAGATTTTACTTGGACTGCTTATTTGCTTGTTTCTGTGTTTCTTATGCCACCATTCCAACTAAACGCGCTACAGGAACATTGAGCCCTCACGTCCAGGAAGAGCATCTCTAAAGGAATTTCTTAGACTTGAAAATACATGCATCAAGATACCATGTTTTAATTTCAAAACACTTCCCCATTTACCAAGGCCATCACGTATGTTTTCCAGGCTGATCCCAACCTCGTGGCCACGAGAGAGGGTCCTCATTGTCTTTGTACCAGTGGGGTGACCAAACTGTATGGAGACCAAGTGGCCAGGAGGAAGCCACATCACAGGCAAGGCGTGTGGGTGCGGCTTGGATTTTCGGAATAAAATACAGCATTTTATAACCAGGTGGCATTTGAGATAAATTTATAGGACCTTGAGGCTTCAATCCAAAATGATGATCTTTGAAGGATAAACATAAAGAATTCTAAACATTCACTGTCACTAATGGCATTCTCTGAATGAGGAGATGAAAGCCACGGGAGGTGTTTCTCAAAGATTGATTTGTGGTCCTATAACCGTGGCGGTTGGAATAAAGCAACATGTGTTGTTAATCAACACTCCAGGCTGTATCCCGCATGGAATAGCGTTGATTTTCTCCCTTGAAAAAGAGACACGCACGGTATAATGCTATTCTGGGTTAAGTAATTTGAGTAATTGTGTTTAAAATGTATAAAGGATCAGAGGGGCCAGGTCATATTCTGATCCCTGATCCTGTAGAATCCCATCTCCAGGCGGTGGTGGAACAGCTTCCTACTCCAAGCGATGTGGGGTCTCCAGCACAGCTGGATGGGCGGCGCATGGAGAAGCTTCCCAGGAGCCAAGCACAGCCGTGTCCTGATTCGTGGCGGCTGCTGGAGACCCACCGTGCCCTCTCCTGGCATCCCTTGTCGGTGAAAGCAAGTGGCTGAGAACCAGGCTCACCGTCTGGTCCTGTACCACGGAAACCGGCAGCGTCTCCTCCCTCGGCCCCGCAGCCACCGGAGGCGGGAGGTCGCTCAGATTCCACCTCCCCGTGCAGAGCCCCCTCCCCTAGGAGTGCATCGCTCCGCTGTGGAGGCATCCTGAGGGTAGAGGTCTTGGATCCTCTAGTGCAGATGCGAGGCTTGGCTGGTCCGTCAATGTCTTTCAGTGGGAAATTCATGGATGACGTGTAATGTCATCTTCCCATGTATGACAGAGACTGGAAAGTGGAAAATCATAACCAGGTTCACAAAGATCAACCTGTTCTGAAATGAGTGACTGAAACTCTGAAGACTCAGCTTCAGAGGCAGGAGTTGTGGGAGGGCTTCCAGAAAGCACGTTCCAGCTGTGGGCGGCCTCCTCTCACGTCTGCCCAATTCCCACAACCAGGAGGCCATTCAGGTGTAACTTCCTGAGCACCTACTATGTGCCGGGACTGCCGCAAGCCCCCGTCTCCTCTTCCCCAGTCACCAATACCATGGCTGACACTGCAATGGCCGGAGTCCAACAATTCTCATGCATATGGAGAGAGGCAAGGAAAATTCATCTGTAAGTTGTTTAGCTTGGAGACAACCGAGTTCAGCTATAGACTGAAAAAGGCGTTTAATGACTCAAGTGGCCAGAACAGGCAGGCATAGGCAAGATTCGCCATTTGTCAATTGCTAATGGGTTAAAGTCGACTTAATTGTTTTTTCTCATAATTAGACTTTGTCTAAATCTGACTAGGATTTTCCCTCTCGCATCTTGGAGCTCCCACCACGCCTGCCTGGCAGTACCGGAGACTCAGGTGTGCACGCCTGTGGGTGCGTGTGGCGGTGGGGGAGGGGAGACAGATACATTTCAGCCCGAAGGACATTATTTAAGAGCCCCGTTCCTCCCATCCGTCAAGACGAGCTCGGTCGTTGGGAACTTGACGTCATGCCACTTGGAGTACGCTGAGAACTTCAGACAACAGGCTTGGAATATTCCGGAGCCTCGCGGCCAGGCTGTCCCCTGGCCTCCCTGACGTGGGAAGGAGCACGTCAGAAGGAGGGCAGGGACCAGGGAGGCTGTGTGGTGCCCAGGCAGTGAGGAGGTGTGGGATCTGGGAGCAAACTGGGATACTTTCCTGCAAAGATAATCACCTCCCACATCAACACGACTCCTCGGTGCCCCTTTATATAACTGTGAGATAATGGAGAATGCATCTATAGTGGTTTCTGTGCTCAGTTCCCAGCATGAGCCCCTGAAACCCTTGGAATTTCCCAAGTGACGAGAGCACTGGAAGCATTGTTGGCTCCAGCAAGGGGACCCAGGCGGGCTCCTGCGGGGCTCCTGGGTGGGGCTGGTGGCCAGAAAGACCCAGCCCGCCCTACGGAGAGAAGAGGGGCTAGAGATGGAGT
Organism: Helogale parvula; assembly: GCA_004023845.1. NCBI lineage: Eukaryota > Metazoa > Chordata > Mammalia > Carnivora > Herpestidae > Helogale > Helogale parvula. The sequence goes on from PJEM01002219.1 coordinate 2,948, forward strand.
TGGTAATGGTCACCCTCCGTGAAGAAGCCAGTGGTGCCGGGCCCAGCCCCTGGGGCTGGAGGGGTGACCCGTTCACACCGAGAAGGTGACCACGCAGCTCCACAGGACAGAAGCGCCTGCGCTTGGGGCCCCACAGAGCCCGCCCTGTGCACCTCTGCATCCACCTGCCCTCCTGGATCCTTCAGCACATCCTTGAGCAAACCGGGCGGTGGGAGCGACTGTCCCCCGTGGTCTGTGAGCCGTGCCAGCATGTTGATCGAGGCCGAGGAGAGGTCGTGGGAACCCCGGATTCGTATCCAAGTCAGACGGACGTCTCAGGCAATCTGGGGACCTGCTCCTGTGACTGGGGTCTGAGGTGGGGACGTATCCCAGGACTGAGCCCTGAATCTGTGGGATCTGATGCCAGCTCCGGGCAGATGGTGTCGGAGCGGAGTTAAATCTAGGACCCCCGCTGGTGTCACAGAAGTGCTTGGTGTGGGGAAGCCACGTGTCTGGCGTCAGTGTTGGGAGGGTGGCCGTCCTGGGACAGTGAAGGAGCCACACAGGACGGAGGGCAGGGTGGATTTTTATACAACAGTGTATAGAGTGTGTTACATTAACCCCCCATGAGCAAAAACAGAGTATTTCTTCACGGTTTTTAATACAAATGTAACTACCCCCCTTTCTTTGTCCATCTTGGTGGGGATCAGAGAAGAAACAGAATACTCTCAGAGAATGTGAGTTCGGGAAAATACCCTAGATGTCCATAAAGTATAAATATCCACACCTGTTTTTCACCCTTCTTTCTCAGAATATAATATTCTGTGACACTCTTCAGGAAGCATTATATTGTTTTGTTGTAAAGTTTTATCTTCTAATGCAACCTGCTGATGTTACAGCGGCATTATCTGTGACAGCCAAACTGTGGGAACAGCCAGGTGTCCATCAACTAATGCATACAGATGTGAATGTAGAAATATATTATATTTAATGGAATATCACTCAGCCATCAAAACAATGAAATCTTGCCATTTCCTTTGCAATGGCACTGAAAGAACTAGAGAGTATTACGCTAAGTAGAATAAGTTGGTCAGAGAAAGATAGATACCGTATGATTTCACTCTTATGTAGAGTTTAAGAAACAAAACAAATGAGCGAAGGGAAAATATATAGAGAGAGGCAAACCGAGAAAAAGGACTCTTCACTCTAGAGAACAGACTGATGGTGGCCGGGGGACAGGCGGGTGGGAGGAAGGGGGCGGGTGATGGGGACCGAGGGCGCTTGTGAGGAGAAGCAGTCAATGTGCTAAGTGTGCAGTCACTGTACTACACACCTGAAACTAACACTGCCCTGTGTGTTCACTAACTGGAAGTTAAATAAAAACTTAACAAAATAAAACAGTGAATAACAATGAAGAAAAAAGCAGAAGTTTTCTCTTCTTAACATTCTGAGGAAAAAAATGTCAGGTGCTCATTGGCAGACCGACCCAGCTCCTTCGGGCAAAACAAGTGCCTTTTCTCATCCCACAGTGAGTGTGGACCGCCACTCTCTTAGCAAACCCTCCACGGCCAAGAGAATCAAAGTAGGTGCTTGCAAGAAATAAAATTAATTATCTCCATTTGCTACATATACAATATTTTACGCATTAAGTACACCATTAATATATACAAACACCCCATGTTGTACAGTATTTTATTAAATTCACTTATCTTGCCCTTCCCTTTATTATTGCATTACACAGTAAAAAGCACTACAAACATATCTTATGTCAGATAATTGCATTCCGCGTCTGTGTTTTTTTTCTCCCTTCAGAAATATAGTACAATCATAGGATATCCAAAAAAGGTGATTAATATTTAGATTGCACTAAAATTAACCAAGTTCTTACCATGCTCCCGACACGGCACTAGGCACTTATGCCCACATGGCCTGGTCAACAAGGAAACTCTCATCAGGCCCCAGGTTTGCGCCAAAGCAGGGAAGTGAGGCAGCTTCTTTCACGTACACCCCCGTGGGGGCTGCAAATCCGTGTTCCAAAGAGATCCGAGCCCGTAATGAGGATGCTGTCCTCACCCAATGCGTCCGCTTCACAGACTGTGCAAGGAGACGTGTACATTTGAAAAACCGCAGGGAAAGTGTTGTCCCTGAGAATTCAGCAACAACTAAGAACAACCCAGTTACAAAGTAGGCAAAGGGTTTGGACTGACATTTCTTCAGGGAAGATATGCCAGTGGCCAAAAGGTCCATGGAAAGAAACTCCGTGTCACCAGTCCCTAGGGAGCTGCACGTCGAAACCACACTGCGGTCCCACTTGGGGCTCGTTCGGGTGGCCACCATGAAAAAGAGAGAGTGCCGAGCGTCGGTGAGGATGTGCAGCGATGGGGGCCTTGCGCACTGCTCACGAAGCGCCACGCGGTGCCGCCACCGTGTGGAGGGAACCGGGCTCCTGAAACAAGGAGACCTGGAAGTGCCGCACCGTCGGGTCCTCTCACGTCTGGATAAACACCCCGCAGATTAAGGACACTGCATTATTTGTACTCCCATGTTGGTAGCAGCATTTTTTCACAAGAGCCCAGAGGGGAGGCAGCCCAAGGGCCCACAAGCAGAAGAACAGATAAACACAACATGGCATATGAAGGAATGTTATTCAGCCTTGAAAAGGAGGAGATTCTGATAGTACTGTGGGCGGCTGCACGGATGGACCTTAAGGACTGAAATAAGCCAGTCGCAGAAGGACACATACTCTGTGATTTCACGCAAATGAGGTCCCTAGAGATTTCAGATTCGTAGAAACAGAAGGTAAGGCGGCGGCGCCAGAGGCTGAACGTGGGGGATGGGGAGGGGAGTGTCTCGTGGGCGCGGGCCACACGGCAGTGTGGATGTGCTCGGTGCCACCGCGCTGCCCACGTAGAAGGGGGAAAACGGTAACCTGCACGTTATGTGTGTGTTACCACAATAAAATTATTATGGATGTAAAAACGATTACTGCCAAAGTTTCAAGAACAAGATCCAGATTAGAAAGAGCAGAATGTAATACAGTGATGAGAAACACCTTTCAGATTTACAGAAGTCCTGAAATCCGGTGTAGGAAAATAAAACTGAATTATTTAGTTGTCTCTTGAAATGACAGCTTAAATGGTGTGAGTAAATATCAATGAGGCGATGGATAGAGGTTCTGGCGGCCGTGATTGCTAATTCATCCTCCGGGAGGAGTCTGCACCGTCTCCATGGCTGTAACCGCGTAATGGGCTGGCTTTCCCAGGGGCCTCCTTTGCCGTCTTCTCTTTCTGTCGGGAGGCCTTGCAGTACTCAAGATCAGAGCACGCTTTCTGCTCATCCACACTTCCGTTTGCCAACTTTTGGTTATTTCTTCCTCAGCCAGCCAGCGGGCAGTGAGAGCGCCCACTCTGTGGCCAGGAGGGTGCAGACCCTCCTGCCCTGTAGGCTGATACCACAAATGTGGATGGCAAGGTGCCCTTTCCGTGTCAGCCCAACAACATGGTCTCTACACCTCCAGCTCCTGAAGAGCAGCGGCCACGCGGCCACACAGCGCTTGGAGCCCGACGGTCAACAAGGCGCCGTGTTTGGCCCTGACCCCAGTGTTCCTCTGCTGCCTTGAACCCAGATGGAATCAGGGGTCACGTCCACAGAGAAGTCGTTGTTGGAGGGCATCATGTGGGGACTGACAGACACGCAGACTTGAAAGTAAAATTATTCTCTTAAGCAAAATCGTAATGAAAACAAACATCTGTGTCTCCATTTATAGCCCTTCTTCAACGCTTCATGGCACTGTGTCCGTGTGGAGGCAGAAAGGGAACCGATGAAAAAGTCATGCCCTTGGTTTCAACAGAAAGACAACATGGCTCAGGGACCTGAGAGGTCGGGGATGGGGCACCTGGCCGCCAACCTTGAGTGCTAATGAACCGATGGCTGCCAAAAGGAAGGGACACAGGTGGAAAGTGCAAAGCGAAGGGTGGAGAAGGAAGCCGGTGGACAGGGGCCTGGTCCAAACCCCAAATTCAGTCCCCTCCAGAGTGAGGGGACCTGGGGGGGTGAAGGGAAACACGCCCCCTCTCTCAGTCCGGGTAATTCTTTTTCAGTAAGAAGTAAACATTTTTAATCTTCCTGTAACTTTCCAGAAGGAAAGGGACCAGACACAGGAGGCAGGGGAGGAGACGGATGGATCCACCCTTTCTTCTCATTCTACCTGGCTCCACACACAAAAAGCAACTGAAGGCCCAACAAGGATAGTTTGTTGGTACCCGTATAACTGATATTTCCAGGGAAAGTGTATTTTCAAGAATATAAGATTATTAAATCAATGTATTCCTGTGGTATGTACTCAGCTTGGATTTTTCGGACAAGAGTCTCTCACTTTGAGCTGAACTGATGTGAAATAGAAAACTTTATACATAGGAGCAAATTATGGTTATTCTTGTACCCACTTCACAGCCTGAAACACGACATTTTCATGACTATTTTGCTTCCTCTTTGGGGGCATGAAGACCATTGTAAGTATTCCCACTGATGGGTAAAAATGAAATCAGCTGGAAGCCTTTGGGAAGGAGCCCAGTGCAGGGTGTAGGTGGGGGCGGCAAAAGCGGTCCAGGGATGGCCTTCTGGAAGGTCTGATCGGGGCAGCAGTGCAGCGATTCCTGGAGTCTGTCCTTCCCCAAGACCGTAAGGACCACGGGCCCTGTTCCCACTAAAAACCCCCACTGACATGCCTGCCAGAACGGCCCGCGTCCGACACCACCCCAGGCTGGGGGAGGGGTGAGGCGGGAGAGCTGCTCCCTCACCCCGGGTGGGAGGGTCACGTGGGGCAGCCCCCTCGGGGGACACTGGTGATTTCTTACGCACTGAACATATTTGTTTTTTACCATATGATCCAGCAATTACACTTTGTGGTATTTTTCCCACATGAGTTAATTTTATGTTCAAACAAACACCTGCACATGGATGCTGATAGCAGCTTTCTTCCTAATTACCAAACATGGAGGCGACTGAGATGTCCTTCTGTGGGCGGATGGACAGGGGGACCACGGTCCATCCAGACAATGGGGCATCGTTCCGCATTAAAAAGAAATGATCCACCAAGGGGCCCCTGGGAGGCTCAGTTAGTTAAGAGACTCACCTCAGACTCTGTGCTGGCAGCTCGGAGCCCGGAGCCTGCTTCGGATTCTGTGTCTCCCTTTCTCTCTGCCCCTCCCCCATTCACACTCTGTTTCTCTCTCTCAAGAATAAACAAGGGGTAACTGATGTTCAGCGCAAACTCCCCTTACGATTCTGACAAGTGCTCCTTCACTGTAGTTGGACCATTTTTCAAAAACAGTCCTGAAAGAGATGGTAGTAGAAGGTTTCATTTATACCGAAATTTCAAAACTGTTGTGTATTGCCTGCTATATTTTTGAACTTCTAAAACCTAGATAAATCTGAATTCTTTTGGCCGGTACGAGACAACCCATTCTGCTCCAGTGTGACTAGTGCCCTGAGCTTTTAATAGAAGGAAGAGTGAGGCTCTGGCTCTCGAAGCCCTCTCTGACCCCTGACCCCTGACCCCACGCCCTTTGCCACCCGGACGCCACACAGTGGATTCTTCATTACTGCACATCTATTGTCTTGTTTTGGATGATCAGATTCCTAATTTTACCATCTGTGGCTCAAGCCAGTTACTAGTGCAGCCCGTTCAGGAAAAGTCATACTTTATTACCCATTATCAATCAATAAGATGAGTTTCAGTTTGCTCACGCTATAAAAATGGCAGGAAGGCAGGCGAGGACTCGGCCGCGTTCGCCCGGGAGCCGGGGCACGGTGGCATCCGTACTCCATCATGCAGAAACGCAGAAATGGCATTTATGAGCCCACTCCTGTGAAGCTTGAGTAGGCAGATTCATGAAATTCGCTGAGATTTGGATTAAATTCACACCATTCTATACAGCTCCACTTTTGATTAAGACCGTGTGTGCAGTGAAAACCTCCCATTTGAATAGAACTTGAGTCTTTAAGAACTTTGAATGTGCGCAAATCTAAATTGAGCTCCAAGCTTGATCTCGCAATGGACAGAGAGTCAATTTACATTCAGCATTAAAAAGGGGAGACTGGCGAGCTAACGCTCCTTTTAGAATTTTAGTTTCGGATCAGAGTTTATTAATATCAGGATGAACACAGGGATGCCTCACCCCATCTGCACTGATTAAATTACACTTAAAGCCGTAAATAGAGGGCGCCAGCAAGACAATTGGGAACCGACAAAGGAGGGAAGAAACGGTGTCCGCGTGTGGACACACACCCCTAACCACTCATCCCTACACAGGGAAGAGCTTACCAGGCGACACTCCGTGGGCTTTCGGGGTCCCAGAAATGAACAGGTCTCTTTTTCAGGCAATACCCAAGGACATGGTTTATCATAATACTTAAAATTTTTTTTTGATCTACTATTTTCTCTTTACATAAAATTCTACATCTCTGTCTGCCACTGTTCTCTTCTTCTCTGATTATCAGCGGATGTGGATGGACCATCCTAAGCCTCGGAGCTTATTTTAATATGTTTAAATGATTCTCATCTTATTCTCCAGGATTGTAGGCTAAGAGATGATGTCATTCAGTCCACGGCGAGACACAGGCAGCATGGAGGGCTGGAGAGATGTGGGACCAGCCACTCCAGGGGGTGGTGGCCTCTTCCACTCCCGGCCATGGTCAGCACACAGACATGCTGGCCGTGGGCTCCCGTGGAAAGCTTTGTCCCTGGAGATGGCCTGGCACCGGACTGATGATGGTGTGGACGGGGAGGGGGGGTAGGAAATTTTGCTGTCAAAAGCTGGCCAGACCTCCGTTTAGATTCCTTTTCTGTGAAGACTTGTTCACTTAACCGCAGACAAGACCCTGTGTTCCTGGGCCGCTCACAGGGGACTCCACACACACGGTCCGTCTCTGTTTCCAAGAAGGAGGCTTCGTCTCTGGTCCGACTTCCTCTGCCTGCGTCCTGCCAGGAGAGCAGTGTGTGCCCACCTGCAGGCAGGGGAGACGGAGACCCAGGGGAGCCTGCGCTGATGCAGGCCTTGGAAGAGACAGAGATGCTAAACCCAACCCAGAGAGCAGCCTCCAAATGCAAGTAAAGTCCAATAACAGAGTCATTGGAAGACTTTTGCTCTGTAGTGATGAGTTGCTCTTTTCCCGTGAGTTGGAAACTGCAGGATGACCCCAAGCTGGTCTTGTAACTTCCGTCAGTAGGAGACTAGGGTTTTAGGCTTCTTACCCTGTCTGTGCACACAATGTTAAAGTGTTACTGTTTAGTATACATATACAACTATATTTAATATGCATATATATATATGCCCAATTCTCTGGTGGGAGATGTCCCTTCTCTGGGATTTGTGTATGGCTTGAGGAAGGGATTCCATTAAATCCCATTTTGTAAGGAATGGAGTAGTTGTAAGCAACCATTTATGCTAACATTTGAGAAGCCACATCAACTGCTTTGTTTCACTCCTTTTGCAGATGCTGGTTTTTAAAAAAAATTATTTTTGAGAGACAGAGACACAGAGTGTGAGCAGGGGACAGTCAGAGAGAGAGGGAGACACAGCTCTTAAGGAGGCTCCAGGTTCTGAACTATCAGCACAGAGCCAGACGTGGAGCTAGAACCCATGAACTGTGAGATCATGACCTGAGCTGAAGTTGGTCGCTCAACCAACTGAGCCACCCAGGCGCCCCTGCAGATGCTGTTGTTAACGGTCAGAGAGCTCCCTGCTGAGTGGCTGAGTTAGGGAGGCTTCAGCTCTTGACCCTGAACATCAAGGGGTAGTTGGCATAGACACGCGGATGCAGCCATATAGCTGGTAAACACATTGCAGGAACCCCATGCCAGACAAGAGGGCGGCTCATGGCCACACTTTCTGGAAGGTAGCGTGGAACTCAGAATGCCATCTGACATAAAAGGAGTTCAGTCCTTAGGACAAGCTGTGGTGTCCCCAGAAACCACATTGGAATGGGCTGTGTGGGTCACGCTGAAATCTACAGAATGAAAGAGTTCGGGAATGATGGGCGTGTTCAGATCATAGTTTGAGGAGCAGAGGGCCATGATGGTGTTGGCCCCGACTGGCCCTGGAAACCTACCTTCCAGGCCCACCTCTTCTTTTTTGCTACTGTTTACTTACTTTTGATAGAGAAAGAGAAAGTGCATGAGCAGGGGAGGGGGAGAGAGAGAGGGGACCACGGATCCTAAGTGGGCTCCATGCCGACTGACGTGAGCCCGATACAAGGTTAATGCCACGAACAAAGAGATCATGACCTGAGACACAGTCAACACTCAACCAGCTGAGCCCCCCGGGTCTCCCTCCAGGCCCACCTGGAGCTGACTGTGTGAATTCAATTATTGTGTAAACTTGCCCACATCTCCCTTTGCTCGCCTGAAAATTGAGAGGGCTGTATTAATACATTTCTAGCAGTATTTTTAAATGTTTCCCTGATTACTCACAATTTCCAGCCTCACCCGAGCGCAGATGTTGGGAACAGCACATCCTAGCCCCACCTGTTTGGACCCTAGGCCCTTGTCCGTTTTCACGTTCTTATCCACAACAGCACAAAGACTAAGGGCCTTCATTTCCCCATTTTTTCCCTCCCAACTGAGCAGTGGGCTTTTCTGGAGGACATAGGATGTGGAATGTCCTCAGGGGTTAAACACGCAAGCCAAGGACAAGCTTATGTCTTCCATTAAACCAGGCGCAAAAAGAGATTCGCAAAACTAGCCCTCTGCCACCCTTGCTGTTACTCGGTTTCGTTTTGGTTTCGATAAATAGAGTTACTTTCATAAAAATGTGTCAACATGCCATGCCTTCATTTTTAAATTAATATATGGGCATTTAATATGTCTCTCCATTTGAATTTCTAATATCATGAATATTAATAGATTAAACTCACAGAAACAAAGCTCTTTGGGATTTTCAATAAGTTTTAAAAATGTGAAAGGGTACTGAGCTCGCGAAGCAAGAGGCCCATTGGGCTAGTGAAAGCCTAACACTTTTTTTATAATTAATCGAAGCAAAAACACAGATTTCATGAAGAAAACCAAATGAAACAAGGAACAGGAAGTACCTTGTTGATGATTAACCCTTAGATTATGTTGTTAAAGTTTTATAATGTTGAAAACAACAGAAGCTTGTTTCTGGTAAGTGCCTCTGTCTTGTAGCCTCGTAGCTAGGTATCATTCCAATGCGTGGCAGGAATATTTGCTCACAGTGGTTTTACTGGGTGATCTATGTGACTACGTATCCACCAAAGTACTTCTCATTTTAATGCATAAATATTATGTGGATTTTAAAATATATTCAGAAAGGACAATACCTAGTATTTGATTAAAAGGAAAGAATGTCTAGTGTGAAATAAAACGAGGAATAAAAGCTTTAGGGAAAAGGAGAAGAAAGAGGGAGGAGGAGCACA
>PJEM01002219.1:12461-119661 GCA_004023845.1 Helogale parvula
GGAGGGGTGGGGAGGTGAAAGCAGGGAGGAGGATGGAGGGGACCAGAGCCCAGTCTCTGGGGACCCAGCGGTGCTTCTGTCAGCAGATCTGGACGCTGCCTCCAGGTGGGCTTCCAGTAATCTTAGCCCTGAGCTGTGTTTCCTTAGGGGCAGCTAAGGGGACCCTGGTGCTCACACTTCCGTGTGTCGCTTACACAGGTACGCCCTTGAATGTGAAGCTGAGGACATGAAGAGAAGACAGGGGAGCAGGGGAAAAGGAGGTGGAGGGTGAAGGGAAAGAGCCCAGAAAGGGGGCAGAGAGGAGGGGTGGAGGGAGGGACTGGGGACCCTGGAAAAGGAAAGACAAGGTCCTGCCTCTGCTGGTGCCCGGGGATCAGAACTCTGTCCCACCCAGAGTGATCCGGAAACTGGGCGTTGTGGCGAGTTCTCGACAGTCAAGCGTTTTCTAACCAACTTTCCTTTAGACAGAAAGTAAGTTGACACCAGTCAGTTTTTGCAAATGCTTTCCCTTTCTTAAAACACTCTGGTGGGCCGACCCTGTTCAGGAACCGGTCTGTGTTTAGTAGACAAGACTTTCCAGTGTCCACCTTTTTGGGGCCATCCAGACTGTCCCGCGGCTTGAAGAATAACCCAGGGAGACAGGGGCGCAGCCGCATCCGCCCCGCTGGGCGACTGAGAACCGCACACATGCTGAGTATCCTCGGGGGAGCACTCCGAAATCCGAGTGAGTCCTGTGGAGGGTGTGCTGACCCACAGGACTTGCTAGAAACCCTCTGGCTCAGGAGATGGGCGTATACCCCCAAAGGGGCTGCTCTTAGACTGGGAGGGACCCAAGGGGCACGTGCTATTCTCTGAAGATCTTGGGGTCCAGGCAGCTGAAGGGAGGCTGACAGGGAAAGGAGGGTGAGCCCGGACTCTCCCTGTCCCTTGTCCCCAGGCCACTTGCCTCCTGCCCACCCAGCCCCCTGAGCCTCACCAGAGGGCCTCTACCGGACTCTGCTGTCCTGATTCCTTCCATGTACCTGCTTCTCTAGGTGTCAGGTGTAGGAGGCCAAGACAAGGCCCCACCCCCATTATCCTCAGCCTCAGGGCTCAGCATTGGGGTCACCTCCTGTGACCCTGACACGTCTGGTCAGAGACATGCCCATGTCAGGCTGTAACCGCACGTGTCTTCCACTGACTCCCTCCCCCCCGGGATGCTGGGCTCTGGGCGCAGTACTCTGCTTGGTTCAGGTCGGCTGAGCCTCACGGGGAGAAGGCACGTGCAACCCCGGTGGCCACCAGGTCTGGATCCCCAAGGTGTCCAGCAAGCTGCTGGTGCCCCTTTGCCTCCTTCTTGCCCGTGCTCTACCCATTTTTCCCGCAGAAGCCAAGAGTTCTTCACCTGCCTAGATCCCCGCCCTCCATGGTCACCTCCTCCCATGGCCTGCATGGCCGCCCATGTGACACCAGCGGGGAATGAGAGACATGAGTTGATGGGAGAATAGGCAGGGGACTGTGGAGCCCCCAGGGCCTGTCCCAAGGGCACGGAGGCTCCCACAGCAAGGTCAGGCCGGGGAGGATGAGGCTAGAATGGGACTGGATCAGGACAGGTCGAGAAACGCCCAGTGAGAGCAGGAGTCGGGCAGGCACCTGGAGCTCTGAGTGTCGCTGGGGGGACATGGCGGCTTGGGGCAAGGAGCAGCCACATGTCCCCCGGATGCGCCCTGTGGATGGACACTGACGGCATGGGCCTGGCAGAAGCGGGGCCTGGGCTTTGTTCCCAGCAGCGGGGCACCTGCCCCGGATCGCTCCTGACGCTGTCCGATGCACAGGTGAGTCGTGCCTCAGGGTGTCTCCGGCTCTCCAACCTGCTGGTGAAACTCCACCCAAGGGCCAGGGCGCCAGACACGGGGAGCCGAGAGCGTCCAGGATGGGGGCCTAAACCTCGGTGGACAGACGCCCCCTGTCACGCCCTCCTCGGCGAGGCTCTCACCAGTGGGGATGGCAGGGACCTTCCGACGCCTGTGTGTGAGGATGTGAAATAATCATTGTGTAATCCACGCCCCCGAGCAGAGGGGCCTCCTGCTCTTTTCCACAAGCTTCTCTTACCACAACTTGAAAGGGTATGATGTCACCACGTTATCATCATCACGTGTCCCGAAGACTTCTCATGAAGCTTTGAAACCCGCTTGCCAAATTTGGGATATTTTCAAGATATTTTGTCTAAAATAGCTTACCTTCTGGCCACAGGTGGTCTCTGAGCATTTAATTTAAAATAACAGGGCGGTATCCCCGCGCTGAGCGTCTGTCACAGGGAAGGGGAGAGGTGAGCGAGCGGCTCCAACCCCGTCAGCTTGTGTGTGGGCGGCCAACGAGCCGATGGGCAGAGCTCGCTGCCGAGGACGCTGGTGTCCGGGCAGCTTCCCAACCACCTGGGTGCCCCGAGTCGGTGGAGAGCCCAGGCTGAGCATGCACAGACTGTGCTCCGACGGTGCCCCCCATGCCCAGCCTGTGGCCACCTCTGTGCACGTCTGCACCCTGCGGGCCCCACGGAGCAGCTATGGAGTAAAGGAAGTCCCTTACTGAGCTTCCCGATTTGGTCAGTGCGGCTCTTCCAAATGCCGACCCCGTAGAGCACAAAGCCAAGCCACCCAGAACCTTGTGGTGGAGCCCCGGGGGCTGCTGGGAAGCCGGAGGTCTGGAGGGGCTGAGGAGGGGGCGAGGGGGGGGAGGGTGTCGCCAAACATCTGGTAGAAACGACTTCGTTGCCAAAGATTAACATCTGTTGCCTAAGCATGGACATATAGTGGCTGGAAAGGTACTAAGACTCTTGGTTCTGTTTTAAGTAGATTAGTTTTGTCATGTTTGCTTCTCACCCCTTGCATTCAATACTCTGACTTAGACTTGGGAACTGCCGCATAAGATCACTCCCACGACTCGGCCTCACGGTGCCGTGTCACAGGCTGCCTGGCCGATTCGGTGCATCTGTCCCTTCCGCTGGCCACCGCCACACCTTCTGTCCCCCCTCCTGAGGCTGACCTGAGGGTCTTCCAGTCCCCAGCTCCAGGCCTGCGTCCTGGAGAGGACAAGCACCTCTTCCAGGGGGGTGTGGATTCGAGGTTTCTGTGAGTGTGTCCTTAAGGTAAAGTGCAGGTGGCTGAAATGATTTATTGGTAGCTGAAAAAAAAAAACAAGTAAAATCATTCAGCTTCCCTAGGACTCTGCTCAGCAGCCACGACAAGAGTCCACGCACTGGGCAGCTAGACAGCAGACATGTATGTCCTCATGGTCCTGAAGCCTGGAAGTCCAAGATGGGGACTTGTGTGTAGACACGCCCATCTCCCTGTGTCCTCACATGGTCATCCCTCGTGGGGTCTGTGCCTTCATCCCCTCTTCTTACAAGGACCCCAGTCAGATTGAATTGGGGCTCACCTTAACGTCTTCATTTTTCTTTAATTACCCTTCTCCAAATACAGTCACGTCCCAAGGCACTGGGGCTAGGGCTCCAACATACAGATTTGGAGGGACATAATTTGCCCAGAACATCCTCCTACAAGATGAGAAAAGAGGTTGTGATCGCTGAAGGACAACCATGGAACTGTGTTCCTGCATAATCCCTATGCGGAAGGAATTTTATTTCTGTTAAAACCACTTGTCAGTGTAGAGGGGTAAAACCACTACCCTTCCTGTCTGCTCGGCACCCCTGCGTTAGCGTATTTAACGGTGCGTGTCTAAGGATTACAGCAGAATGCATAAATAAATGTGTTGTGCTGGTCTTTCTTTTATGCAAAGAACGCCGGATGTGAGTGGAAGGCGACAGCTTCCACCTTTTGTTAATAGTTGCACCATCTGTTAAATAACGAAAGTCTGAATCTTCTTCCAGAGTTTTCGTTGTTCAACTGAGTCACGTCTCAAGTGGAGCTGGGAGCAAATGGAATACCGGAAGGTAGAGTTCCCAAACCAAGGAATTCTGCAGGTATTATCACCTTAGAGTCTTGCTTTTCTAAGTCTGTAGTTGACAGTATCTGCTGGGCTCGGTGGCAAACGTGTCCCTGAACACTTGTGCACCCAGACTTACACCATCCACGGATGATACAAACAGTGAACCCGTCGAGAAGGCCGCCACACAGCCCCTTGTGTGACCCTTCTGCCAACAACCTCACCCTGAGTAAACTGAGACTTTCAACTCTTCTTAAAATGAGCCGTCGCTGTGCACTTTCCAGTCTGTGCCAGGGAGAGAGAGAAGCAGAGGAAAATCTCTGCTTCAGAAGGACAGCTGATCAAATTTAAACTTGAGACTTTAGACTTTCTGGCTTCTTGGTAAAGAATCAGGCCGCATGCGGTATCTGACAATTAAGAGCTTGGGGGGGGTGTTTGTGGTAAAGTTAAACAGTGTGTGGGTGCAGGGCCGGATGAGTGGAGACGACCTGGAAAGGGCCCAGCCGGGACCACAGGCTGCTGCGCACCTGCTGGGCCGCCATTTTGCGCGCTCCCTCAGAGTCTGGGGAAGAACCAACAGGACTCCAAGTTCATTTTTCGTAGTTGTTTCTGACTGACAAATGCAAGTAACATAAATATTCTAATATGAATATGCTGCTGGCCTGGCGCTAGGCACGCTTGTGGGGTGCTGCTGGGGGCAAAGAACCAGCGGCTCTCCCTGCCCCCCAGCCCCACACTGGAAGTCAAGTTCCTAAACGAAATGTCAGTGCTGACGGTGTGTCAGAAATGCGGCCACTTGTCATTGTCTCCCCTCCCCCCCACCCCTGCTCCTCAGAGGAGTGGGCGGCCTTCTCTTTCCCATCTTTAAACCCATGTAAATGGATTCTTCTCTTCCTCCTCCTCCTCCTCCTCCTCCTTTTCCCAAAAAGGATACTGTACAAATAAAAGGAAGCAAACAAGAAAAAAAATTAAAAATACCCCCTGGAGGCCGTGCGGGGTGGTTACTGTGGCTGGAGAGGCGGCTGCTTTCTGTCCCTCCTGAATGTATAAACTTAACTTGATCACCTTCTGAGGAATTTATGAATCATGCTTAATAATCAGCTTTAGGCACTTCTGAGGGAAGAATCGCATTTCGAAGCTACAAAGGTCCCCTAAACAGCTCTTGGGAAACGACCCCGCATCCCATTAAACGTAAGAACCCGCGACCGCAGGCCTGGCGTGGGCGCTCAGCCGCGTGAGTCCCGGCTTTTCAAAATGCCACGGCGCCTCCTGGTAAGGGTTTCATTCGTCTGAAAGGACCAAGCCAGACAGCCGCTCAGGGGACGGAGAAAGGGATTTTTTTCTTTAAAAACTTTTTCTTTGCACTTAAGGGGAAAATAAACACAACACTCATCTCCTTTCCCCCTTTTCTTTATATCCATTATTTTCTGTCTTTAAAAAGGCTTTTATCTGACGTTCATCTCTTCCACATGCCCGTGGCAAACCCAGCGTCTTCCTTCCCATTTTACAAATCTGCCCAGGTAGAGGCTTTATCTGCCTCACGCCGGCTTACTATTTTCCTATTTAAATGGCTGATGCAGAGTCAAAGTCGAATGTGAAGGTCAGAAAGATGGTTTGGGGAGAGTTGTGATCTAACACACAAAGAGGGCTTATTCGAGAGAAGGGGCTGTGCTCAGAGCAGAGAGCCACGAGCCTCCCGGAGTCGGCGGGGAAGAAATGTGCCCACGTCCTCAGTATTACAGCCCGAGCCTGGAGGGCTTTGGATTCTAGACTTGCTTTGTCTTTAATTATCAGAAATAGTAATATATGACTATTTTATTTTACAGTATGTCTCATTTAATGACAATGCTATTAATAACTCATTGGCTACACTGATTATAATAAATTATGAGTAGACAAGCATTTGGATAATTAGAATTTTATATTACTTTTATTTGTTTTTGAGAGAGTAAGACAGAGCATGGGTGGAGGAGGGGCAGCAGGAGAGGGAGACACAGAATCCAAAGCAGGCTCCAGGGTCTGAGCAAGTGCTCAGCACAGAGCCCGATGCGGGGCTCAAACCCACGAACTGTGAGATCATGACCTGAGCTAGAGTCGGACACTTAACCGACGGAGCCACCAGGTGCCCCTAGAATTTTATATTAAACTAGGTCTCATAGACTCTACAAAATAGATGTTTTATTTGAAAAGTGTTATAGAGTGTAATTCCTGTAAAAAATAACCATCATTATACATTCATGATATTCCAGAAAAAAGAGAAGCTCCTGATTATTTCTTACTTTGCTCTGGGAATCACGCGGTTTAAAGTTGACTAGATGTTGGGGGAAAATGTGCCAGGTGCCACAAAGGGTGGTGGTCACTCACTGCCTACGTCGCTTGCCACACGGTCACGAATTTCCAAGCACGGCGTGGTGGGCCTGCCTCGGATGCAGGGTTGCATCCGCCCGCTTCCTTGTGTTCTGGCCTTGGAGGGCCTTTCTCCCCTCAGCTGTGGGTGGAGATCGGCCTGGTTGCTGGAGCCGCTCACCCTCCCAGAGCTGCCGGCCACTTCCATTTTGGACCTTCACGTCAGACTTTGCGAGAAGGATGTATTTCTTGTGTCAGGTGCTCTTACCAGATTAAGAAAAAATAAAGTGGACAGAGCAGACAAAACAGTAAAGCAGAGGGACACAGGAGAGTCTGGGAGGTGTTGCGCACGGCTTCTCCTGTGGTGGTGGGGAAGGGCTCACTCACGAGTGTGTTTGCTAAGTCCAGATTCATCAAAAGGTACGTGTGAAATCTGTGCAGTTCTTTGTATGTCAGTTTTAGCTCAATTAAACTATTAAGAAAAATAAGAGAAAGTTTTTAAAAGGCGAACCCCTTGGCGGACCAGGGTGCAGGCAGCAACGTATAACATTGAGTCAGAAAACAATAGCGCCCAGAGCGTCCTGGAGACCTGAGTGAGGCCCTCGTCTTGCACCCCAGCGACAGCCTGAATCACTCTCCTCTCCCAGCCTCTGCCACGAAGGCAGCACCAGCCGGCGACTGCCGGATCTCAGCGTCTTCACTCACTGGTCTGAAGGACGCCAGAACCCTGAACCCTCCCCTGTCCCCCCTTTGGCATTTGGGCCGACCAGAGAAAAGTCTGTGCTCTCTTCCTTCCAGAAGCGAGCGACCGCTGCCTGGGGCACAGCTGACCTGGGTCCTGCAGTGGGTCTCAGAGGTCAAACGCCCCATCCCCGCCCTGCTGTCCCACATGTCCTTGAGCACTGTGCCCCAGCCAGGACATTGAGTCCCCGGGACTGTGACCAAAGTGCTAGAATCTTCATGCCCTGTGGTGTGGCTAGACCAGGAAATGGTTCTTCCGGTGCTAAGACTGAGGCCTTTGTGTTGTTGACCCGAGTTATTTGAGGTGAACCAAAATCAGCAGGTCGTTTTCTGTGAAGCTGAGGCTCCTGTCCTCAATCTGTGAGTCTCAGGAAGAGCTTCCTGTCTTATTTCTGCTCCGTCCTGTTGAGTTCAGCTCTCCATGCCAGCCTGGGAACCTCCCGAGGTAGGGAGGACGGGCTCCTGTCTCCAGAGGGGTGCCACCTCCAGGCAGGTGGGACCCCGAGAAGTGCGTTACCTCCCACCAGCGCACCCCTGCGGGGGAGCACCCCAGACACAGGTGTGGATGGGAGACACGCCTCAGGGCGCAGGCATGCATTTCTACATTTACTCTGAGTAATCCTTTGACTTGAATATTGACAAGTAGCGCCTCAAAGAAAGTTAAATTATCACGTATTTCATGAGCTACTAGAAGAGACCATTATTTCACTGACATTGTTTTTGTGCAACTGATGCACTGACTCGGTTTTGGACCAAGGAGGCCGTGGATGAAGTCAGTAAATGAGAACTAGTCATGTGCTCTCCTGTCCCGGAACTGGATGTTCCGTGAGTGAAGTAACTTGGGAACACAGTGATTTGGAAACATACCCAATACTTGTGAGTAATAATAAAATTAGAAGGAAAAGTTGCCTTGGTCTGCTCAGACTTCTGTAAAAAAATACAAAAATACTACAGAGGGGTGGCTTGGACAATGGACATTATTCCTTACAGTCTAGAGGTTGGAAGTTGGAGGTCAGGGGGCTCCCGGGGTTGGGTCCTGGAGAGAAGCCTCCTCCAAGGTGCATATGGTGACTTCCGGCTGTGTCCTCATGTGACAAAGAACAAGAGCTCTCTGTTGTCTGTTCTTCTAGGGACACCAGCCTCATCAGGGTCCCCCTGCATGACCTCATGTAACCCCGACCCCTACAGATTCCATCACCAATACCTTCACACTGGGCATCAGGACTACAACATATGGGTCTAGTCTGGGTGGAGGGGACACAGTCAGCACGTGGCAAATGTCTATCACAAAATGCATGTGAATAATAGAGACCCAGGTGGGAGAGAATGTGGGAGCAAGGGTTTGCAAATTGACAAAGGCTGGCCACACTGGCATAAGCACCCTGTCCCAGCTGTGACCTCAGCGGGTCTCTGCTGTCAGGGTTGAGTCCCTTCTGAGCTGTGCTTCCCCACTTGGATTCTATGGTAATTATTGAAGTTCTGTTAGTACCTCACAATTTAGTTGATTGAATCACCCCTAAATATCTATGGGATCTCCTATGTACCACGTGTTTTACAGGGCACCGAGGCGCAGGATGAGTCGGAGAGGACTTGGGAGTCATTTCTACAGGCCCAGGAAGAACCCAGAGCCATGTCCAAGCCACCTGAGCCAGCTGGGGGGTGAGGGTATGGATTTACAAGGCTTTTCTCCCAGGTGGTTCCAGACCAGACTGACGTGTCATTCCAGGGTGTGGGGGGACCGGTGGCCCTGTAAAATGTCAAAAAACAAAACAAGCCACAAAGTTCAGTTGGTGTGACAACCACCCTAGTGCTTCAGCAGCAGAGCCCCTCAGAAGAGATGGCCCAGGAAGGCATCCTGCGAGGAAGAAGGACGCAGCCCTCCAGGCGAGGCTGAGCAGAGTCTTCAGGTCACGCATCCGTGCTCCTTCCCTGATTGCTTTCCTGCATCTGGATTATAATTCGGCTGCTCATGTTGTTTCCTGCGGGGACAGAATGGGTTGTCTAGAGCAGAGGTGACTGGGTCCCATTGATAATACCTGTCTTCACAACGACTTCAGGAATCTATTTGGGTGTCAGTGCGTTTGTCTCTTGAGTGAGGTTGGTTACAATGACTTTGTTCCAAGGATGTGGCTCTGCTCTTGGGGAGAGTGATGGGATCACCTCCCTTCTGTCTTCTTCCAAAGCGCTCCCTGTTGCCTGTGTGTCTCCTTGGAGTCATTCTCTCCGGAAGACCAGGCCACTTGCCATTCATGTTAGCCTTCTGCTCCGTTCCACAGAAGTGCTCATCTGGGGAAGTGGAATAGTGTTAAATGACTAGAGCTTGCTTTCTGGCCGCCAGCAAGCTGAAGGCAAAAGTGTGGATGTGTCTTCTGTGTCCTTCAACATCTTATCTCCAACAGACTCAAAGATCGCTTTTCTTCTCTTTCCCTCCATCGGATGCTATCCGTTCTCCTTACCAGTTCATTTTAGATGAATGGACTTCTACACAGGCTAACCTTTCTATATACATCCACTTCCTGTCATTCCTTCATTCTTTGTCCTTGAGAATCACTGAGTCCTTTGTTTCTTATGTCTTACTCCAGGAAGCACATGGAATGTTGACTAATCTCTGGAGTTCTCCCTCTCTCTCTCTCTCTCTCTCTCTCTCTCTCTCTCTCTTTCACTTTCTCTCCTTCTCTCATTCTTTTTCTCAGGATACTTGTTCCATGTCAGACAGCCCTGAGTTGGGTTCCTGTTCTGCCAATAACCGGACATGCAGATTCGGACAGTTTGCCAGACCCGTCTAACTTCATTATTCAGGTCTGTAACATTTGGGTAATGGTGCCTGCCTCACTGGTTCATGGCATCAAAACTAAGTGATCTCATCTGAAAAGCATCTAGTGTGAGATCTTACAACCTGGCCTTCTACTCAGGGCCAGTGCATGCTTTGTGCAGGATGTGGATGCCATCGTCTGATAAAGGGGGAGGTGCAAATCAGTCAAGACTGACCCTTCCCATCCATGAAGAACAGCCTGTGGGCTGGCCATGACCCCGAGTCCACTCTGACTTTCCCAGAATATGTTTTAAGGAAAGTAGATGCAAGTTCTCCTCTCCACCCTCACTTCATATCACCATTCATTCCTAACAATAAGATACTTTTCTAAATGTTAGCAAGGACTCAGGCCCCGGTGGCCTAATGGATAAGGCACTCAATGTTAGCAAGGAGTCTATTTCCAAATATTGCACATGAGACAAATTATAGAGTGTGACACATCAGTCCCAAATGTGCAGTTAATATTATAAAACACAACAGAAACACAAAGTATCATGTTAGGATAGAAAATGCTTAAAACATTGGTTTCTGGCGTCCACTGGATATGGTTAACAAGTACTTGCTTGCGGTGATCTCCCCTTTTCTTATTAGAATCAATTACCTTATATGGTGCACTCTTTTCTTAACACTTGTTTTACCAGTTTCTCAAACAAGAACTAGGCAAAAGTAAGACCTAACTACAGAACACACAGTTGGAAAGTAGTCAGTACAGACACCGAGGAGAGAGGGTCTTACCCCAACACGCAGTGATGCCTGTCAGCCCCGGTGCATCTGAGAATGCCCGTCTTCTCTCGTAACCACGGCGCCCTTTTCCAGTAGACTAAATATGAGTTTGCTGAATGACTAATTGTCTTGTGAAAGTACCCCAATAGTTTTCTAACACACTGTTTTGTTTAAAATGTGTTTTGGGGAGCCTGGGTGGCTTAGTTGAGTGTCCAACTTTGGCTCTGGTCACGATCTCATGGCTCATGAGTTAGTTCAAGCCCTGCGTCGGGCTCTGTGCTGACAGCTCAGAGCCTGGAGCTTGCTTCGGATTCTGTGTCTCCCTCTATCTCTGCCCCCTTCCTCTCTCTCAAGAATAAATAAACATTAAAAAAATTTTAAATATGTATTGACATTTGGGAATGTCATTATCAAATGTTCTTATATTATCATTGGGCAGAAAACATCTAAATAAAAATACATATATTATAAGATGTTGCGTCTCCAGTGTCTAGAGCCTACCTCCTGGGAACAAATGAGGCAGTACTTACCACTTTGTCCATGTTTCCCTTCAGTGTTTACCAATGAATTCATTCACCCAAACCTACATTTAACAAGTAATTACTAGATGGCCTCCATGTCATTTGGATTCGAAATACATCTGTGATAAGATATAAATTAGGCCCTATTTTTATAAAGTTTATAATTTATAAAGAAAGAGTAAAAGAAGTTAAAGTATCTTCAAAATGTATTTCTCATAACATTTGGGAAATAAAACCGGCTAAATTTATTTCTATTAGAGTTATATAAATTTCAGTAATATGTATTTAAAGTAATAGTGAAATAATATAAAGATGCAAAATAATAATAAAAACCTCTTCCTTTTCATCTCTTTCTTTGCTTGATTGCTAAGGTGTGTCGGGTGTGCATCTATCAGCATCTGGGACATTTGTTCTGTGTTTCATGTTATGTTCTAATAAAATACATGCAAACATATAGGAAAATATGTAAAATCATTCCTATTTGTATATTCATATATATACATGTGACTTAACTTTTTAAAATTTGGCAATATGTACTTTGATTCACATTCAAAAGCTCTTAGATTATTTTATTTTATTTTTTTCTTAGATTATTTCAAAATGCATATTGGAAACTGTAACCAACCACAAAAAAAGTTTTTAAGAAGGAATATAAGAAAGATAAAAAAGCTAAGAAAGGAAATAAAATGGAATCATATGTTGTTCAATTAAAACCAGACAGAACAGGAAAAGATGGAAAGAAATGAACAAAAAACAAAGACAACAAATGACAATGATTACATATTTGGGAAAAATTAATCCAATTTTAACAATTGCCACTTTAAATGTCAGTGCTTTATATAAATTAATTAAAGATGGAGATTGTCAGAATGGATTTAAACCATCACGCCCATTTTTGGTGTAAGAAATCACCTTTAAATATAACGAGGTAGCAAAGTTAAAAGTAAAAGAATGGAGAAAGATATACCAGGCTAACACCAGTTAAAAGGAAGTCGGAAAAGCTGTATTATTTACAAATAGAGAAGATTTGAGAACAAGAGTATACATCAAGGATAAAGAGGCATATTGCACATGCATAAAGGGGTCTGTCCTACATCTGAATGCACCTGGCTACAAGATATCAAGATGTATGAAGCAAAACTGATAGCACTAGTGGAGGCATAGATGCAGGCACATTTACCTGAGGATTTTAACACCTCTCTGTCATAAATAGATAGATCAAAGCAGAAAGAAACCTGTCAGGACACACATGAGGTGAATAGCATTATTAATCCACCTTTCCTAATTGACTTTCATAGAATGCTTCATCAAACGCCAATCTCTAGCTGACATGGCTTATTTACCATGAAAAAGCACGTGTGTGTCCCTAGCACACATTCACAGATTCGAAATACTGTGAATCGTACAGTGTTCTCAGAGCACATGAAATCAAATTAGAGATAAATGTTGGAATAGTTGGAATTCCCCAACTATTACTAATAATCTAATGATATCTATCAAAATAATGTATGGGTCAAGTGAGAAGTCTTAATAGAAATGAAAAACGTATTTTGAATTAAATACATATGAAGATATAATGATCAAAGTATGTGGCATGATGCAAACACAGTACTTAGAATTTGATATACTACATTTATATCTGTATCCATCATCTACCCATCTATCTGCCTATCATCCACCATCTCCCCCACACCTATCTATACTAGAAAAGAAGATGACATAAAATATAAAAAACATATGCTTTCATTTTAGGAATCTAGAGAATATTTTACACCTTAATAAAAGCAAAAGAAATAAAACAAAAATTAAAGCAGAAATCAATGAAATCGAAAACAGGAAAATAATAGAGAAAGATGATACAATTTAAAAGATTCCTTGAAAAGACCAATAAAGCTTATACTGCATCACAAACAAACGGGATTTATTCGAAGTGCGCAAGCCTGGTTCAACCATCCCACATCATTTATATAATCTACACACTCAAAAGACGAAAGTAGCAAATCTCATAATTGTGCCAATTGATGTGGAGAAAGCACTTGGCAAAATATAACACCCATCTCTCAGCGTGCTCGGAAAGGAGAGGACTTCCTCAGCCTGATGAAGGACACGAGGAAACACTAACAAGCACAGTATGAGACCCAGCTGGCCCCACACTCAATGGCGAGATGCCGGACTATCCCCCGAGTGTCAGAAGCAGAGCGAGAAGGTCCTCTAGCACAGCTTGTACCCATGCGCTGAAGTGGTAGCTGATGCCCCAAGGGAAACAAAAACATGCGTACGGATGGGACAGGAAAACCACCAAACTGGTCTCATTTGTAGGGGACACAACTGATTTACAAAATCCCCCAGACTTACCAAAAAACTCCTGGACGTAATAAGAGAATATAGTAAAGTCAATATACATTAGTCCCCTGTTTTCCTGTACGTCAGCAGTGGATAACTGAAATTTTATTTTATTTTTTTATGTTTTTTATTTATTTTTGAGAGACAGAGACAGTGTGAGCAGGAGAGGGTCAGAGAGAGAGGGAGACAGAATCTGAAGCAGGCTCCAGGCTCTGAGCTGTCAGCACAGAGCCCGACACGGGGCCTGAACCCATGAACCATGAGATCATGACCTGAGCCGAAGCTAAATGCTTAACCGGCTGAACCACCCAGGCGTCCTGATAATTGGAATTTTAAATGAAAAAGCAGTACCATTTACAATAGCACAAAAAAGGGAGAAATACTTATGTATAAAAGTATCAAAGTATGTGAGTGGAAAACTATAAAACACGGATGAACCAAAACAAAGGCGATCAAAGTAGATGAAGAGCCACGTTGGGTTCATTACAGGGAGACTTACTTTGTGTCAGTTCCTTCCATATTGACGTGCAGATTCAATACCCTTGTAGCCCCAGTAAACCTGTCCACGTGCTAGTGGGTGTCCACCGACACGCTCATCCTACAGTTCGTGTGGAAAGACAGTCAGCCCACAATAGCCAACACAAGGCTGAAGAGATATCAAAACTGCTGGGGACTCGTATGCCCCACGCCATCTGACCTCATTATAAAGCAACAGTGAACAAGAAGGCCGTTCACCAGCGAGAGGGAGTGACGGAACAATAGAACATAAGAGAGAACGCGAGAATGGGTCCACCCCATTATATTCACCTGACTTTTTATACGGACACAAAGGTGATTCAACAGAGAAAGGACAACTTTGTTTATAGATGATACTGGAACAGCAGGGCACTATAGGCAAAGAAAAGGAAAAAGAAGCTACACATAGAACTTACATATTTTACACAAAAATACACTCCGAATGGATGATGGACTTAAGTGTAAAATGTAAACCTCTGACATTTGTCAAAGAAGATACTTGAGGGAACTTATCTGATTCGGAGCTTGGTGATGTGTTTTTAGACATACACAAAAAATATCACCCTTGAAAGGAAAAATGGTAAGTTAGCGTTTGTTAAAATGGTAAGTTAGGGTTTGCACAAAAGGCACTGTTATGAGAAAGAAAAGGGAAGCCATAGACTGGTTAAAATATACCTAACGGACACATATCTGGTGAAGGACTTGTATCCAAAGTGTGTACAGAGCTCTTACATCTCAAACCTCACAAAACAAAAATGAGCAATCTGTATGAATAGAAGCTCCACCAGAGGACCCAGGCGGATGGGAAAGAAGAATTTGGGGAGATGCTCAGCATGGCTCGTCCTCAGGGGACTGCATGTCGTCACCGTGCCCCTGTCAGAGCCACGAACGTCCCCACACGGGGAGGTGCCGGCTGCTGGTGAGGACGTGCACCAGCGGGGACCCTCATCTACCCGGTGGAATGAGAAACGGCACAGCTGCTTATCCTGGTGGTGTCTCCCAAAGGTGACTCTTCTGGCCACACCGTCCAGCAGTCACAGCTGTCGGAATTTACCCAACTGATTTGAAAATTTGTGCTCATACAAATGCCTCCATGAAAACGTCTATAGCAGATTTTCTCATAATTGTTAAAAAAACACTGGAAACAATCAAGGTGTTTTTGATAGAGGAATGAATAAATGCACCGTGTTATTTTCTGACCAAAGAAACCATTGGGCAACAGCAACAAAAGGAAGTTATCAAGCCACGTGAAGACATGATTCCTAAAGTCCTATTGGTTGGTTAGTAAAAGAAGGGAATCTGAAAACGGCACATGATGAATGATTTTATCTGAATGAAATTCCAGAAAAAGCAAATTATAGAGATCAGACAGCAAACAAATCCTTAGTTGCCAAGGGTTCTGGCTGTGGGAAGTTCAGATAGTGAAGACAGGGGAGGATTTTTTACAAATACCATGCATATTCTGTATGACACGGTAATGGTGAACATGTGACGTCATGCATTTATCAAAACCTACAGAAGTTTTCAGGAAGGGGTAAACCCTAGTGAGTGCTCTTCTTGGTAATTCATGAGCCCAGCCTCATCATGAGGAAAACATCCACAAATCTAGATAGAGGCACATTCCACAAATCATCTGTCAAGGTCATCAAAAACAAGGACAATCTGAGAAATTGTCACAGCCAACAGGAGTCTACAGAGATGCCCTGACTAAGTAAAATATTGTGTCCTGGATGGGATGTTGGAACACAGAAAGGACATTAGCAGAAAATTAAGGCTGTCTGTATGAACTATGGACTTTAGTTAACAGTCATGTATTAATATTGGTTCTTTTTTTATCTTTATTTTTTGAGATAGAGAGAGAGAGACAGAGACAGAGAGAGACAGAGCACAAGCGTAGGAGGGGCAGAAAGCAAGGTAGCACAGAATCCAAAGCAGGCTCCAGGCTCTGAGCTGTCAGCACAGAGCCCAATGCAGGGTTTGAACTCATGGACCTCAAGACCATGTCTTGAGCCAAAGTCAGATGCTTAACCCACTGAGCCACCCAGGCACCCCCAATATTGGTTCTTTAATTGTGGTAAATGCAGCATATGAAGGAAAGATGTTAGATATGAAGGAAAGTAGGTATGGACATATGAGAACTGTCTATTCTATCTTTGTAGTTTTCCTACAAATTTAAAACTTTTCTAAAATAAAATGCATAATTCAACACATCTAATTTTTAACTCAATCTTTCTGTGAAAGTCGGGGAGAACATCTTCCCTATGGAAATGCAGTGATGACAGTATCTGGAACTGAAGAGTTGGGGGGAGAGAAGCCTCCCGTCAGACGCTCTCCCTTGGGGAGGATTAGCAGTTAACAGGACCACATTCCACCTCAAGGCTGATAAAATCCCTCCAGCCCCGGATGAGTTATTGGCACCGCGGTACCATCTACATAGCTGCGCCAAATGAGAGTAGGTCAGAACGGGGCCTCCAGGTGACAGTGTTTGTAAGTTTGGAGAGGAGTCATAACTGCAAAGATAAGTTGACAAGGACAGCCAACCAGCAGCCAGGGAATCAGGGTCCCCAGCACGAGCTCAGGCGCTCTCGGGGGCCATGGCCTCCCAATTACACAAAACATTGCTGTCAAACAGGACCATGCGCCAACTGACCTGTTCACCTCCAAAGCACCAGTTTGTTTAAACTCAATTACTGACATGACCAGGGCCAGCGATTTCTAGAAAGCAACCTCTCATCTACTGTGATAAGTGCTCTGCCAAAACTCAGCATGAATTTTGTTTTCTTTAAAAACCGCCATTCCCATATAATTGGATTAACCCAGCATGCGACTATGGCCAGATGTCGGAGCTTCCCAGGTTGGGTAGATCCCTCATGTGACTTTTCTCAGGCTTCGCTCATACTGTTCTGGGAGGATAAAATGGAGCCCTCGGCTGGAAATGACTTTTAAGGGTCCTAAAGAAGTTACACCTGTCGCCTGGGAGAAAAACTACCAAGGGCTCGAGTGAGGTTGCAGACATTCAAACAGCTATGGTCAGCGATCAAGGAATTATTTGCTTGTTAATTGCTTGCAGAAACCTTTAATTTTGCTGAGATGTGGAAGAGCAAAAGAATCCTCAAGTGATTATGAAATTCAGAGAGAATCTAGTTATTTGAGCTGTCAAATCTCCCTTTTGAAAATCCTCCAACTGCTGCTCATCTGGTTGATCTCTTCCTCAGGCATGCCCATCTCTCTTCTCTACAGGCTCATCCCTTCCGGAGCGAACAGCCATCAAATCCCACTGCAGTGGGGAGAGCAGAACAGCGCTTGCCTCCTAGGAACCCCCCTCATATCCGCGATAAGAAGCACGCAGAGATGGCAGCTTGTAGAGGAGAGGGGCAAACTTCTGTGACGACAGGGGGCAGTCGTACTGAAAGCTGAGGAGTCGGGGGGAGGGGCTGCTTCATGGAGGAAGTGATGTTCTGGTAGGATTCGATTTCCAGACCCAAGGAGGTCTCTTCACTGGGGCAGGGAAGGGTGCCCACTGGCCTTCCAACGTTGGCGAGTGTCTGTGTGTTTAAGTCATTTTGGGTCCCTTGGCCTGTGGGGAACTAAAGCACTCTGAATTTCTGTTGGTAGATGAGATTTTCATATCTTTCTGGGGATTTCCTTGGGATACCATATCCTTCATGGACTTAAGAAACCAACACGGAGCAGGGGCCAGTAACAAGTTTTCTCAGAGGTCGCTCCATGGGGCCTCGCCAAGACCACTCACCCCTTTCTCTCAGAGAGGTGGCAGCTTTTCTTCTGAAATGTTCAGAACAGAACATTTGCGTCATAGTGCGTTTGGAAATCCTGACTGGTCCCCTGGGTGGGGCTGCCCATCTTGATGCTTCCCAAGGACCCACACGTGTATTTGGAAGCCCTTGCCCAAAACGTAACCTCTGAGTGACCTACCCTCCTGGGGATGATTCTAAGGGACTTTCTAGTACCTCTCCTTTTTTTTTTTCTTTTTTACATTAAAAAAATGTAATCTTCAGTAGCGATCAAGGGGAACCATGTTGCAGAGGTACTGGATTGGGGTTTCCCCCATGCCCAGTCCTTCAGCTCTCCAGGCAGCCATGCGGTGTCCTACAATTCAGCTCTGGGCTGACACTAACTCTCAGGAGTTAGCACAAACCCCACAGGATTGCTCTCTGATCTCAGACGCCAGTTCCGAGTCCAGCTTGTACCACGGTCATGACCAACCATCTATAAACTGGGGGCTCCCATTACCCCTTCCTCAGGTATGGTGATTTTCTAGAACATCTCACAGATTTCAGGAAGGTGCTTTGTTTATGATCATGGGTTTGTATAAAGGAGACAACTCAAGAATAGCCAGATGGGAGAGATGCAGGAGTGAGGTGTAGGAGGGGCCCTGAGTTTCCAGGGGTTTCTATGGGAACGTCTTCTCTCCACCCTGATGCCTTCACCAACAAGGAAGCTCTCAAATTCCTTGGTTATGGCCTTTGTGAAGGCTTCATAACCTGGGCACAGAGGATTAAATCATTGGCTGTTGGTGATCACCTCAAGCCAGTCCCTCTCCCCTCTCTGAGTGCTGGTGGGATGGGGACTGGGTCCCACCCTCTGTTCCTGGCTGGTTCCCTTGGCAACTAGTCCCCACCCAGTGGCTAGATAGGTGCTTCTTTTTCAAAGTCACCTCATTAATGTAAACTCAGGAGTGGCAGAAAAGGACTTGTTATAAATAACAAAAGATATTTCTTTTACTTTTATGGGTGTTGTCACTTGACAAATTCCTAGGGTTTTAGGAGCTTTGTGCCAGGAAGGAAGACTAAGAACTGATATATATTTCTTATTTTAAATCACTGTGTCATGGCCATAGATACATGTCTGCCGAAAATTAGGACTGTTTTTTCATTTTTACAATGGAGTCATCATGTTCGTTATTAGCCACCACTTCTGATCCCTGGACCGCTCTGTGGCTCCTGCTAAGATGTGTCCAGACGTTAATGCTCTGAGGTTTTAATGCCCTCTCTCTATGCCTGTGTTTAGTTTTTAATTTATCTTGCTTCAGATTGGCTATTCTTCCTGAACTTGAGGAGTCCCGGGTTCTTAATTACAACATTTTCTGAATATTCCTTCTCCCTCTTTCTCTCTGTCTCTGCATTCTGAAACTCCAATTACACGTGTGTTGGGTCTTATTCTGTCTGCCATTCTTCTTTCATATTTTCCATCATTTGCTTTCTCTGTCCTGAATTCCAGGTGATTTACCAGTAAATACCTTCAATTTATGAACTTCCTTTTCAGGGATGTGTAATCTGCTGTTTCACCCATTCCACCCATTGAGTTTTAATTTCATGAAACACATTTTTAATTTCTAGAGTTTCTCTTTGGTGCATTCTCAAATTCCCTTTAGTGTTGATATAGAATTGAGTTCACTCTTCAAACTTGTAACTTAATTTTCAAATATTATTCTTAGTCATTTTCAAATTAATTATCTTACAATCTAGATGTGATAAGTAGATTATCTGTTTTTTTAATTGAAATATAATTGACATGCAGCACTGCGTTAGTTTCAGGTGCACAACATAAACAGTGGTTCGGCAGTTCTGTTCACGGCTCAGGGCGGCACGTGGTGTGTCCTCAGTCCCCAGGGATCGTTACTAGAATATCACTGACTGTTTTCCCTATGCCGTACTTTTCATCTTTGTGACTTATTTATTTCATAACTGGACGTTTGTACATCTTTATTTAATTTTTTTAAATGTTTATTTATTTTTGAGAGAGAGTGAAGGAGGGGCAGAGAGCGGGAGGCACAGAATCTGAAATAGAATCCAGGCCCGATGCTGTCAGCACAGAGCCCAATGTGGGGCTCGAACTCACGAACCGAGAGATCATGACCTGAGCTGAAGTTAGATGCTTGACTGACTGAGCTGCTCAGGTGCCCTGGGAAGTGTGTGCCTCTTAATGTCCTTTCAATTATCTGAGGTTCTTTGCAGCACCTGGTGCTGTTTATTTTTTATTCAGACTCTTGTTCTCAGTGAGTGTCTATACTTTTTGTCTTGAATTTTTTAAATGTTGGGACTCTTGTGCTAAAGTCTGGGGAAATACCATATACAATGTACGCACTGAGGGTGGTGTCCTTTTAGAGATGTTTTGTGATACTATCCCTTCTGTCCTGGTGCGACCAGATAGAGGCTGTTTTCACGTTCATCAGAGTTGGGGGCAGAAATCTGAAACCAAACCTTGTCGAGAGCAGGGTTTTTTATCTTAAATTTTTAGAGAGGTTTTTTATTTTCGCCACCTTGAGCCCAGGTGCAAGGTGATCTCATAAATGGCATTGTTTGTATTTGCATAAGTTCTAAACCCCCTAGGAAATAAGAACAATCCAGATGGGAGACCAAAACACCGCCTTGACTACCGAGAAGCCAACATGGGACTATGTGGCTGCATCTCAAACTGACCAAACAACCCATGCATGAGGAACAAAGCAGGGGGCAGCAGGCTTTCCCACACACGCACACACACATCCCTGCACACGTAGACACATACGCACCACGTGTGGCCTTTCACCGATAATCTCTAAACATCCAAGCATGTTCCTGAACACTTGCGCTTCCCAGGGATGTGGACCTGCTCCCACGGGAGGGCTCGGAGGAAAGGGGGGGAGAAGCTACCTGCACACACCTGGATCCTTCCCCAGACCCGCCACCAGTTAGCTCTTTCCTCCTCCTTAGGGAAGAGGGAGGCGGGCAAGAACAGATAAGGGGGACCTCCCTTCACGAAGCCTCTAGAGGCACGGAAATCACACCGGTGTGTATGATGGCTCAGCCCAGGACCTGAGACGTGCCTGTACTCTGGTCTCCGCTTCCTCCCCCGGGGGGGGCAGTGGGCTCTGAGCTTCTGGGGCCCAGCTCTAGGGGGGCTTCTCCTGTTCAGCCATCAAGGGCCACTTTAACGGTCGTCACCGCTGCAGAGTAGGATTGTTCCCAACGGTCCCTGCCGGAGGTGGCAGGCCTCCTCTCTCTGTGTTCATGGATTTAAATTGTTGGATCCCAGGGAAAAAGAGAGAGAGACAGAGGAAGAGCACTCTCAGGGCAGAGAACAGCCCGGTAAAGAAGCCGGATCGGAAGAAACACAGGACATTCAAGGACAGTATTGGATATGAGTTATGCCCAGAGACCGTGAAGAGGGAGAGGGCAGACTAATGACAGAAGCGGGGGTGGGGGGGTCCCTGGATGCTGAGGAGACTGTGAGCCATGGGCTGCGAGGGAGCCTCCAGGCCTGGCCAAGAGAGGATGGGCTTTAGGGGAACATCATCTTAGAAAGAGCCAAGGGAGATATTCCGGTCATGCAGGCCGAGAGGGTAACTTGGGTTACACCCTGCATTCCCAGCAGGGCTTACCCGCGACCACAGAGGATGGAGGGCAGGTAGGGTCCAGCCTCCGCAGCCCAGGTGCACTCACCTCCGCCGTCCTCGAGTGGCCCCAGTCGGGGTCCAGCCCCTGTGCCTCTGGGGTAGGATACGGGGGGGGCAGGGGAGGGCCCTATAAGCCACCGAGGATGGATGGAGTTTGCATCCTACCAAGGGGCTGCGATACCTGACAAAGGCCACTTGCTCATCAGTTTCGTTAAAGCACCTGTTGAATTCCTACCACACACCTGCATTTCAAAACTCACCAATGTCTGGTCCTTGTACCCAAGTCCCGTCACCTAAGGCCCACGGGCTTCAGAGAGCACTTGGAGACCAAAGAGTGGAGGGAGGTCTACATGCAGAGCAGTCATTGGTGGCTGGATCTTGGCCCCCGAAACAGTTTGCCTTAGAATTCTCCGAATATTTCCGGGGGAAGCCTGGTATTTCATGAAGTTGTTTTTCCTGGTAGCTCAATGGTTCATGACTCTTTCTTGTCCTTCGGGTCCCCACGCCCTCTGGTCATCTTCCCTACCAACATTCCTCAACACGATGACGCTTTATGCGATGAATGAACCCATGGGGTGAGCATTTTTAGACCTTTGCGTCCCAAACTTAATATAAAACACTTCCACTTAAGGTCAATGCGTTAACGCACTCTACAAAATGTGTTTGAGGCATTAAATGTTATCAGTGTAATTATAAACATATTATCACTTTAATTAACGGACATATACACTGGCACATTTAAATGGTAATGAACTAATCACAAGAGGAGATTTGTAGATGTGTTTATGGTAATGGTATCAGCTGTTAATCTGTGTCCAAAAGTAGCAGAAGGTCCAGGGTAAAGTTAATTTAGAAGCTCGAGTGCAGGCTGCACAGCGGGAGCAAAGAAGGATGGACTTGGCCGAGCGGAGGGGCGGCCGGTGGGAGGACCAGGCACAAGGGCCGGGAAGTGCCAGCGCCCCACGAGGACGCACGGCCTGGGTCGGACATCCACACCTGGGGCTCATCCCTGCGAGGACTTTGGAGAAAGTGGATTAAACTTTTTTTTTTTTCTGTTGTGTTTGGAAAGAAAAGCTTCAACAGCCCCAAACCTCATCCAGGTGGCTTTTTAATGACACAGGTATTGATTAGGCTAAGAACTATGTAAATTGAGGAAGGACAAACTTTTCTTGAGATAATTTAAAACAGAAACAGATTTCAGCAATTTCTGCAAATAAAAGGAAACAAACAAAGACGCGAACAGTCTGCAGTCACAGGGGCCCAGATGCTGGCAGCTGCAACAGAGCGAAAGTCACGAGAGAGAAGGAGAGAGAGATGGAAAGACAGAGAGAGACAGAGACAGAGAGAAAGAGGGGGGAGACACACAGAGAGAGGGCGAGAGGCAGAGACAGAAAGAGAGAAAGAGGGAGAGGGAAATTCAGAGAGAGAAGGAGAGGGGGAGAGAAGAGAGGGACAAGGGGCAGGGAGAGGGAGAGGCAAAAGCCATCGCTACTGGGCCGTCACTACCCACATGAGATGCTTCTCCAGCAGTTAGCACACATGTGATGACGCCTCAGAGCATCTGGGCGGCAAGTGGGCAGGTAAGAGTGGCCGGGGTCTCTGCAACTGGAATTCATTCCAGGTGCTCTAATCAGGGAGGGGCAGAAGAGGCCAGCGAGGTCAGATGTCTTGGGAAGAGCAGAGTGGCCAATAGGTGGAAAGCTTTCGAGATAATAAATAAACAGTCTGGGAAAGAGACAGGTCGAGGAGGGACTATCCAAATAATCAAGAACGGAGCGGCAGGGAAATTGATAACCACAGGAGAGACAGCGGAATGGAAAGGTGGGGGTCCGCAGAGAACATCCTAGTTGGAATGGGGTGACTCCAGGGTGGAAGGAATGTGCAGACTGCGGCGTCCACTGGGGACAGAGCAGGGGCAAGCATTCGGATGCGGAATCCTCTGGAACTTCCCACATGGCAGAGGAGCAAGGAGGAAATTCCCCACCTGCCTCATCCCTCTGAGGTGAGGATGCTCTTCCCAAAGGTCACCGAGGATGTTGCAAATGGTAGAGCTGATGACTATCTATGTAGCAAAATGCAGGTGTTCTACATGAGGGAAGTGACATTCCAGAGAAATGCCACCCAGGACCTGGCACTTGAATAGAGTTTAACACCGGGAAGGGCAGTCAACTCACTCACACCTCAGTGTTTTCCTCTGTGGGAAGAGAGTTGCCCCTAGAGTGTATTCATGGTCCACTCAGGTCAAGGGAGGGGTCTCACCGTATTCGCTGCACAGAAAAGTGCCACAGTGTCAGACATGGCTGCATGAACACAGTTCCCAAACTGATGTCTGTAGCTCATTAACAACGAATTTCTTTTCTAAGATTTGTTGGCAATATATGCCGCAATAGCATTAGATAATCACCAAGAAATTTCCAGGCTTTTTTTTAAGAGAAGAGGGAAATGTTGTAGGAATCCATTGATCAAGTACTCAGATAAGAATAATAATGCATAGTAATATAATAATAATCGAATGCATGATGTGCATTAACAGCAACAGAAGAGAACACTTAGAGTCAGATAATGCTTCCGCGGCACTGGATGAGTAACTTACCCCGACATCCACATCAGAACTCTGTGGAGACACGTTAACTAAGTATTTCTCCCAGGGCCCCCATCTCACAAATGAGGAAGCTAATGCCCTACCCAAGGTCACATTTGAGAACTGAAGACTAGAGTTTTGGTTGCAAGGGGAAGGGAGGTTGAGGAAATAGAAACTTATTGGTCGAAGGACATATACTTCCAGTTCTAAAATGGGTAAGTCCTAGGATCTAATGTCCAGGCCGCCCAGGGCAGAATAAGCCAAGGTCTCCTCTACGACTGGCCAAGCCCTAGGGAGCCTATGTTTCTGGAGCTGATTTGCTACTTTAAAATCCAACACCCCCTGTGCTGGATGTCCTCCCCACCCACCTGCTCTAGCTCTGCCTGCTGACCCTCACGGGAAAAGGGTAATTTTCTGGACACAAAGTCTTGCACAGCTTGCAGGAGCTGACAGAGAGTGACTGCACGGGCACACTTGGCGGGCTCGAGCTGACTCCTCTTTCGTTGACATTTTAGTGGAGCTGAAGCTGCACTCAGGTTCCAGGGGACACCGGCGGACCAGCCACACTCACCTGCACAGGACACCTAGGGAGGGGTTTTCAGTCCCGTAACGGGTGCAGAGCACGTGAGGAGGGATGATGGTGGCTGGTGACACGAGGCTCAGTGGAGAGACTGCTGCCCGTGACGTGGGGATCGCTGCCAGCGCGGTCAAGGTCCAAGGGGCAGAGCAGCAGCGGGCACAGCGCCCAGAGCCCGGGCCGAGCATCCCGGGTGCCCACCGGGCTTCCGTGGGCAGCAGGTGCATGGGACTCGGGGGAAGGCTCTTGCTGACCCTGTCCTTCCACGTTCGGCTCCACGCCCAGCAGTGTCTGGTGAGGGCACATCAACCCCTGTGCCAGGAGGTCATGCTGTACAGGAAAGTGCACATTTGTTTCTCGAGTCACTGCTTCATTTAAGACCCACGTGGCTGCCCACCCAGGAGCTTTCCAGTCCCCGGCACACTTCCCAAGTCACTGCAACCCAAAATATGCATTTTGTCCAGTCCGTAAGACATCTGATCCAGGGCGTCATGTCTACACCAGCGCTGGATTTCACAATGGACATTGACAGACAGACGCTTTTTGACCAAACTATAGACATCCTCCTCGGAGCCCTTTCCCCAACCAGGACTTGACCTTGGCCTCTGTCTTTGCCACGCCTGCACAGCCCACAGCTGGGGTGGCAAGAATCCACTTGAGCCCTTCAGCCAGACTCCCTACCCTCCCAGTCTCTGCAGGGATGTCCATCCGCTCCGAGCCTCATTTGTTTATTGGCTACCATCCCCACCTGTCTTCGCTGTGTGCACGCGGAGCCCGCCTCTGTCTCTGCGCAGAGCCTTGAACAAAGTCTTCCTAGCCATTGCGGTCAATGTCAGGATCAGTTTTCTTTTGCCCATACACACTTAAGAGTTAGTCCCTACCTTCCCCACAGACAGCTCTTGTGAGTTTTGCTTTCCCTGGAGAGGAGACCTCACTGCCAAACCCACCGGACCACACGCACCTGACCTCAAGGACACAGATTTTCCCATACTTTTTCTTCCTTTCCCAATACATACTTAGCTAGGGCATAGTTTCTGCTCCTGGGTATAGCTTTAAGCATAAATTTACTTAAAAAATTTTTTTAATCTTTATTTATTTTTTGAGAGAGGGAGAAAGACAGAGCGCAAGCAGGGGAGGGACAGAGAGAGGGAGACACAGAATCTGAAGCAGGCCCAGCCTCTGAGCTGTCAGCACAGAGCCCGATGCGGGGCTCGAACCCACAAACTGTGAGACCATGACCTGAGCTGAAGCCGGACGCCTAACCGACTGAGCCACCCAGGTGCTTAGACTTAAGCATAAAATTAAAGGGGATGTAGTTTTCCTGGTGAAGTCTCTGGTCTTCTGCTAAATCAGTTTGGTGACAAACCGTGTGACAAATGATCTCCCTTCACAAAGGGGAAAATAGTTTTTTGGAGGCCTCGTTCAGGAATAGTTCTTTGCACTATACCACCTCTTCCCTCTTCTATGCTGAAGACTCATTTCCAGTTACAATAGGATGCCAAGATAGTTTACTATATGAATGCAAAATTTTCTTTTGCCTTTGTATTTTTGTATTTATATAAAATAATTCTTAAAAAATCATTTCAGGATATTACAAAATATCTATCCTACTCAAGGCAGCCCTACACATACACACACACACACACACACACACCCCTTTCCAAAATAAATCTTTCTATCTTATTTCCATAAGGAAATTATTTATAATAGGGTAATAAGCTGTTAGTTTTGGTTAGGATTTTCTTACATTGGTAGGGTCCGGTCATAGTTAACATCTCCTAATTTTTTTTAGAAATGTAGAAAATACAGAATTAAAAATACATGGCAAAATCTTGGTAATGTCTAAAGACACTGAATGAACGCGTTGACATGAATAACTCAATCACAAACATCTCGAGAGAGAAGCGGCGTTGCTCTTGTGAAGGCTGTGTGGAATGTCCGGTAACTCTGTTAAATTCATCCGAGAGAGATCTTCAATAAACGGATTGCTAACTTACTACCACTGGTAGTTCCGATTCAAAGGGAATTGCATTAGAAAATAAAATTCTCTAATGATTCCAGCGATTGAACAAGTTGGACGGCCAGTGAACTGGACAAGATTATGACAAGACCATGAAGCCGTATACCCACACTCACCGAGAAGTTGCCAATCGGTTTCTCACACAGTTGAATGCAAGTCTGAATTATGAAATGTTGGATATTTCTGGATTTCAGATCTCCTGGAGACCATAAAACAAACAGACTGGTTTGGAAACCACACCCAGCTGCAGAGGACAGGACCCAGAGGAAGGACAGAAGGTGGAAACACCACCGAGAAAGATCGTCCACAATCCGTGAAAAAAGAGCATCCGCACAGTGACTTTTTTATAGCACTTTTCCATCTAGATCTCCTCTAAATAAAAGGGTTTTTCTGCATTAATAGGTGTTGGAGAGCAACGAAAATCTAGACCAGTGCTTCCCAAACCAGGTTCCAGTGTGGATTCTGATGCGGGGCGGTGGGCTGGGGAGAGTCTGGGGCTGGCTGGATTCACTGCATTTCTCACGTGCCCCCAGGTAAGATCACCACTGCTACAGCCAGGAGCACTTTCTAAGTTGCTGGGTTCTAGACCAGTGCTGTAGAACAGAGCATAATGCAGGCCTCGTGTGCAATTGTAAATACTTTAGTAGCCCCATTAAAAAAGAAATGAGGGATGGTTATGTGGCTCAGTTCACTGAGCATCCGACTCTGCATTTTGGCTCCGGTCATGATCCCAGGGTCATGGAATTGAGCCCATATCCATGCTGAGCATGGAGCCTGCTTGGGATTCTCTCTCTCTCTCTCTCTCTCTCTCCCCATCTGCCACTTTCTCTCACTTGGTCTCTAAAACAAAATAAAATAAAACAAAATAAAATAAAGTAAAATAATAAAATGAAATATTTGTTTAAAAGTAAAATTATTTTCATGAACTTTATACAATCCAATTTTGCTAATATATCATCAATTAAACATGCAATCAGGGGCACCCTGGTGGTTCAGTCAGTTGAGCATCCGATCTTGACTTCAGCTCGGGTCATGATCTCACAGTTTGTGCGTTCAAGCCTTGCATGGGGCTCTGTGCTGACAGCTTGGAGCCTGCTTGGGATTCTCTCCCCATCTCTGTCTGCCCCTCCCCCACTTGTGTGTACATTCTCTCTCTCTAAGTAAATAAATAAACCTTAAAAATTCAACAAAAAACATGCAATCTCTAGGAAAGTATACCAATTAGAAACTTTGCTTTTGTTTGTTTATGCCAAGTCTTTGGCATTTGATGGGGATGTCCTGGTCAGGGCACATCTTGGTTTGGACATGCCCCCGTCTCGTGTTTGGTGTCACACACTCTATGATGTTGGACAGCACAGATCTAGATGGGGAACGAAGCCAGCAATGACATGATTTTCAAGAACCTCCAGCAAGGGATCCTTAGCCATGTCCCAAACATCTCACACACGGCGAAGCCTACTGCCTTCAGAAGGTGTTGTTTATTTTTAGTCAGCTTTATTAATTTTCCCCCTGTCTATGTCAAATTCCTGTTTAGTTCCTGTTGATTGCTTCTATCTCTAACTCTTGGCATAACACAAAAATAAGCTGACCTCTTTTTGACACAAAATACTTTCAGATATTGGGGGTCATTTTCTGTGCTTTCTTTTTCCAGAACTTCCCAAGTTTTTCCTTCTCTTTTTTTTTAATAAATATTTATTTATTTTTGAGAGAGAGAGAGAAGAAGAATAGAAGAAGGAGGAAGAGGAGGAGGAGGAGGAGGAGGAGGAGGAAAAGGGAGCAGGGGAGGGGCAGAGAGAGAGGGAGGCACAGAAGCCCAAGCAGGCTCCAGGCTCTGAGCTGTCAGCACAGAGCTCGACGTGGGGCTCAAATTCATAGACCATGAGATCATGACCTGAGCTGAAGTCAGACACTCAACTGCCTGAGTCCCCCAGGGGTCTCACGTTGTTCTTTCTGTTAAGCTACACAGGCTTGATCTCTTTCTTCTGACCCATTTTTGAGTTCTTTTGCCCAAATCTTTTCTTCTCCAGACATGATTTGTCTTTGCTCCTCTTAAAGTCAGAGCACAGGACCCAGGCTCAGATCTGAGCCGTGTGGCCCTCACGTTAGCATTTTCTCAGAGCAATGACCTCAGGAATGACCTTCAGCTCAGGGTCCCCAACCTCTCTGAGTGCTGGCAACATAAGGGCCACTGGGATGGGTGTGGACTTCACCTACTTCGGGAAATTACCGACTTCTGGAAATTGCTTTGTGTTCTATTGAACCAACCATCTAAGATAAAAACATGTTTTGGCCATTCTATCATCCAGAAAAATTATTACTTCAAGCTTTATGCTATGCAAGAAAAACTGGGCGACTTGACTTCAATGTCCACAGCTTCATGATGGCAAAAGGCAGCATGGCCTTGAGCCAGTAAAACCACATCCTTGGGAAACTGTCTTTTTTAATATACATAGTTTGTGGTCAAGTTGGTTTCCGTATAACACCCAGTGCTCTTCCCACAAATGCTCTGTCTTTGAACTAATGAGCAATAAAGCGCATTAATACGCTATGTTTCTCCTTCATGTCCTGAAGGAAAGAGCGTAATATGCACAACTGTTTTACTGATGTTCATACTCAGCTATGTCTGTGTAATTTTCCTCATCTAGAAATCCATAATCTCCTCCCCAAAGAAGAGGAGTTTGCCTGACGTACACTTGGGGAGGCTGGGTCATCTCTATGGACTTCTTTTCCACATGCTCCTGGGCCGCCCCGGGGCCACCTCTGAGCCAGCGTCGCGGTCCTGCTCCCTGAACTCTAGTTTCCGAGTCTCCCTTCCTCTTATGGAACATCACACTCCTCGGGAGGACCCCTGCCTGCCGCTGTCCTGTGTCGGCACAGGGTCTGTTGCAGACCTCAGCGATGACCTTCCTGCCTTCCTTCAGTGTCCCAGGATGAACTCATTCATAGTTGGAAAGTTGCCTCTTTCAACCTGTTTATCTAATTTGGACTTTAATTCTTGTTCCAATACTTACTTGACGCATGTCTTCCAACCCAAAATATCTTTTTTTTTTTTTTTGGAGAGAAAAAGAGCATGTGTGCGCATGAGTGGGGGGCAGGGGCAGAGGAAGGGAGAGAATCCCAAGCAGGTTCCATGTTCATCACGGAGCTGGATTTGGGGATTAATCGACCTCGTAGTCCTGGCATAATGACCTGAGCCAGAGTCAAGAGTAGGATGTTCAACTGACCGAGCCACCCAGGCGCCCCCAATCCAAAATATCCTTGACCTCAAGGAGGGGCACAGACTCGCATCTGGGAATTTGTTGGCTTCCAATCAGTTCCAGGAAGAATCCCAACAGCTCTAAGCACCAACGGCGAGTTCCTGTCCTTCCTTCTCGGTGCTCGTGGCCCTTCTCGTGGGTTCTTTGGCTCATGCAAGAACCATGGCTGCTCCTGTGTGTGATGAGTAGGTGGTGAGCACTGGGGACAGTGTCCCCCCCTGAGCACTTAGATCCCAGGGGCTCCTCTGCCACACGGAGCTGGAGCCTGGGGCTGTCAGGATCTGGTCGAAGATGTGGCATGATCCGTGACCACAGAGCCGCGGGCTGCATACGTTAACAGGGAGGCATGTGCGGAAGGAAAGCATTGTTACTCATTTGTTGGTTCATTTCTCTTGGTTTATGAGGTCTAGGTTCCTTTAGATCTAGGACACAGGCTACACCAATTCCAGTTTCATGATTTTAGCCTTTAATACCTGCATCCAGTATGGCTGCTTCAGTCAGGTGGTGAAGCTGGGAGTTAGAGATGGCTATTGGGTTTTCTCAGACAGTCTGTGTGATGAAATCATATCTTATGAATTTATCTTCAAGTCGCATTTGAGAACCACAGCAAAGTGTGACGTGAGGTCCCAAAGGGGCCCAGTAGCTGTCTACACCCGCATGCCTTCTTCTTCCTGATGGTTTATTTAGCTTTTATACAATGAACATTCTTTTATTGGGATGAAAAGCATAGAATTTTCATATTCCCAAGACAGCTAATTTTGCTGGGTTTCTTATTCATTAAACCATTAATATTTCCTGGTAGTTCTGTGACTGCACAACCTCAAGTTACACACCAGTGTGTAGGTGTATTAATTCGAAGAACTACAATCTTGGTCTGTCTCATAATTTTATAAGGCACAATGCTAAACGATTCACAAGATTATAAAACCCGCCCATCAATAATTAATATGCCACTATTAATCACCACACAGTAACACCTGCGGAGTCTTCCCTCACGTTACAGGGGAGGTGGCCACGTGGTATATTAACATCACCCTTTCAGGCATTAGAAAATGTGAAATACATCCAGGAGAAAAGACAAATAACCCCCTTTAAAAATAATTCTCCTGCATTTGATATGTGTGAAATGATTTATTTTTATTTTTAAAAAATTTTTAATGTTGATTTATTTTTGAAAGAGAGAGATAAAGTGCAAGTGGGGGAGGATCAGAGAGAGAGGGAGACACAGAATCTGAAGCAGGCTCCAGCCTCTGAGCTGTCAGCACAGAGCCCAACATGGGACTCGAACCCACAAGATGTGAGATCATGGCCTGAGCTGAAGTCGGACGCTCAACAAACTGAGCCCCTCAAGCATCCCAAGATGTTTTATTTTTAAAGAAAAGTTGGGTCTTTCAAACAATGCAGTGTTCTGTATCATGGTCATTACACAAAGAAGAAATGTTACATGGCCCTTTGTAAATATTTTAATATTAAGTTTCTCTGTGGTGTGGTGATCCCAGACTGAACTCAGTCTCCTTGTATGTTGTGATGGGGGCTGCACGGGGGCCCAGGG
Source organism: Helogale parvula (assembly GCA_004023845.1). Lineage (NCBI taxonomy): Eukaryota > Metazoa > Chordata > Mammalia > Carnivora > Herpestidae > Helogale > Helogale parvula. Next base: position 43,768 of record PJEM01002219.1, read on the forward strand.
AAGAGCAGGGGCCCCCCAAAGCTGCTAGAGAGCCCTGGCCTCCGCAACCTCAGGGCCACATGGCCACAGAGCCTGAGGTGTATACTAGCCACTTTGCCATTAGTCCATCTTTGTGACAAGAGCCAAGCAGCCTCCCCTCCTTAGGGCTGCAGACGAGGTCGGAGATGACGTGGAAAAAAGGCAAGGGAAAAATACCCAAACTTAGAATGTAAGCAAGCTCCAGACTCAACTACCATAAATAAGATTTCTGTACAACTTCTGTGTCTGTACAATTTGTAAATTCTTTAAACTATGAGCATGTGACTTTGTGTGTGTGTGTGTGTGTGTGTGTGTGTGTGTGTGATTAGAGATATAGATGTACACACCATCGCCTTATGTCCAGTATGCTTTAACAAGCATGTTTGTTATAAGAAGCTTGATATAAATCATGCCTTTCTTTCCAGAACACAGTGTGTCTGCGACCTAAAATACCATAGGCCACCTCTGCAGCAGATAATTCTGCTGCTTCTCTGCCAGACTCTATATTCTGCAAGTGTCCGTTGCATTCCTTTGGAGATGTGTCCAGCTCGGTGCTACTAGGGAGAGAGAGACAGAAGGAGGGGGGAGGGCTACTTAATTTTACCTTCTGAGAGCCGATAGCATATTTATTCAGCGCCAATATTATTTGATTTCATTAAGGGTGAGAATCTAAGCACACAGTCCGTGCTGCTGACAGTAATTGTCTGAAATCCAGTTTGGGTGGAGTCTTGTCCGCAGGGCCGTGGGGCCTTGAGCAGCCACAAGAGATGACGTGCGGGGCGCAGGGCAGAGGTGCTGGGGGCCTGAAGCTCTGTCTTCACCAGATGAATCCTGCTGTTCATGGGGAGGCCGGGTAGTGTGTGTTCCTGAGCCCGGTTTTTAAATATTCTTTCGAATTTGTGGAACACGTTCAAAGGCCTTTTTCGTATTGTTTCCATTTAGTTCTGGCACAGAGAAATGGGTCTACAAAATACGTTCCCCTAAATCCATGTTAATAGCTTTTTACAAACAAGGGGCGGAGACAGGAAAACGTCCCTTATGCCTTTCTTATCCTGGCACGAGGGCCCGTAGAGATTCGGGGAGCAGAGGGGAGGGCGTGTCGAGAAAGACCCGCACACCACCGCCAACGGGTCAGAGTCCCACACGCGCTGCAATCCAACACGCCAATCACTTAGCGACCTACTTTGCTGTGTTTGCTGACTGACTAATCCCATTCAACTAAATGGCCCCTAGTGCCTACAGCACAGGCTGATTCAAGAGTGTCACTGACTCCTTTGCTCCGTGGCTCCGTCCCTGGGGGCCCTCTGACCCGTTTCTTGGCATCAGACAGGACTTACTTGGAGCAGGGGCTAGACTGCCTCCCTGGGTCAGTGGGGAAGGTCAGGGTCCTGGGGAATGAGAATCCCACCCTCTGGTCCCTCCTGTCCCCTGGGACCTGTTTGCCCTGGGCTGATGCAATTTCTCATAGAGTCTCTGTGTCTCCCACTCTGAGGCACCCTCTACTGGCCCCTGTGCCACATCGGGCCTGGGTAGGGGTGGCAGTGTGCCCTCTTCTTCCCCCCTCCCCGCACCAGCAACCTTCTGTCCCGTGCCCAGCAAGCTTAGTGACCTTGGTCCCTGCCTAGCCCAGGAGGTGCGGGAGACTTTGACTGGGTGCCTCCCCAGGTCCTCGAGGTGGCAGAGCCTGGTGACTGGGGTGAGCTGGTGACGCAGGGTGGCACTTCATAGAGTCCCATGCCTTTATCTGACTTTGGGGTTCTCTTCACTTAGTTACCCCTCAGGGCTGAGGTCTTAAGAAAGGAACCTGGGAGACCCATCACCTTCAAGTTCATGGCCCCTCCCTCCTTCCCGAGGTGTCCCTGCAGCTAGGCCATGAGCTTGCTGCCCACCCCCGGCCAGAGACACTGTCCTGAGGCTCCTTCGGGTCCGGGGAGCCAGGACGGCTGGCTGCAGGGCTTGGGGCCCGTCCCTCAAGGCAGTAGTTGGACTCACCGAGCAAACTTTAGTCACAAGAGCTTCTTTTATGTCACCAGCAGGTGCATCTTGCCAGGAACTTCTTCTCTATGTGCCTCTGTGACCAACGCCAACCTCTCCCAGGCACACGGGGGTCCTGGAGGAGGGGCATGAAGGCCTGTGCTCACAAAGGCCAAACCCAAAAGACGTTTGCAAAGTGAAGTGTGAGAATGGACGCGGCGGCCTGGTTCCGCAGGGGTTTCCGGAGTGACTCCCAGGGGAGATGCCTGGTCGGTGTTTTCTCGGAGATGACGTGGGGAAGAGCAGCGAACTGTGTGCAGCTAAATGGAAACACCCACGGGGACGCAGACAAACCCCTCCCCCACTCTGCGCTAAGAGCAAGCAGAAGACAGCTTCTACTTCCTGCAGGTGCACTGCCGGCTGCCAATGTGAAACGGAAATTTCCTGAACCTCAGAGCTATGTGAAAGTGCTGCTCTGGAAGGAAGAGGCCTGTGGTGGCCTGAGCGCGTCACAAAGGCTGCGACACATCGTGTCCCTGCACGATTCCGACTTATTCTGGAACAGGAAGTGCAGCCGAAGGTACTCATTTCGGGGGAAATCATCACCCACTGACACCCTCCTGATTTTGGGTGACCTGACTTGAAAGTCAGTCCACTTTCCTGCAGAGTAACACGCTGTGAGTGAGCGTGAGATTTAGACCCTCTGACGTTATCTGTGGGTCACTCGCTGGATGTAGGAGTGTGTGCGCGCGCGCGGCGGGCGGGTGCGTTTGGGGAAATGAGGGGTCGTTCCTGCATCCTTGCTCCTTTCGGCCAGTTGTGATGCAGAATTTGCCCCACTGGGCCAGCCTCCTTTCTGCTCGCAGAGCATCTACGGTCCCTAAGAAATCATGTGTTACCAGCCGGCGCCTGTGCTTGCGGAGTGCGGGCGGGCAGAGAAGGCAGGCCTGCGGAAGCTCCGGGCAGCCCCCGAAGGCCCTGCTGCCTGCCACACCAGCCTCTCCTGCTGCTTGAACTGGCCCAGAAGCCCCACAGAGAAAGGAAGGTTGCAGTGAGCGACCTTGATGGAAAAATACTGTCTGAGTCAGAAGGCAAGACTCCTGCGATCAAGTTCATAATTAAGCAATAATCCCAAGAAACTCGGTCATTACCAGCAGTTAATGACGACTTTGTTGGTTAACAGCTCGACCTGAAGCTGAAGACTGTTAACACTCCATCAAACTCCTTGTTAAGAGCGCCGGGTTTTATGGAAACACACTTGGGTCGCAGCTGGAGAGCCGTGAGGGCACCGGGCAGCCCCCAGTGGCTAGTGACCGGGTTTTTTCCATCAGTCAGAACACGGGGCGCATTCCATCATGTTTATATAATAGTTGTTAACTGCCGGGGGCCGGTGCCACCGCGTTCAGGGACCTGTCTTGACACCAGGTTCGACCCCTCCCCCCACCCTCGGCGTCAAAGACCTACTTTTTGGTGGGGGCAGTGTGTGTCCTTTGTCACTGACGTCACTGGTATTTCCACCTCTGCGACTGGTCTAAGCCCTTCCTTGGAGACTGAACTTGAAGAGATCACAGGAGACGAACAAGAGGTCAGCTTGGATTGGGGACAAGCCCTCCGTGCCCTCGCTTACCCAGCGGGGCCCTGGTGCTCCGCACTTGGGGCCGGGTCTCAGCACCTGCCGGAGTCCCTGACGTTTCCCTGGGGGCCCGCCGACAGCCCCGCCATGGTGGTCGGTGACACTGTCTGTGGTCGACTGCCCAGAAGGGAGCTCTTTGCCCTGCAGGATGCTGGCGCTTTGCTTTGGGACCTTGTCCTCTGGGGCCTCCGGGATGCACTCCCTCCCCTCCTTGGAGAGAAGAGAGAGGCATGGGGTCGTACACGTGAGGTCACAGAGGCTTCCGGAGAACCGGGTAAACTCGCTGTCCCCCCAGGCCCACGGGGCTGCGCGGTGAGCACAGGGACTCTGTCTGCACCGAACCACACACTCAACCTTGGGGACCGGTCCTGGTAGGATGCAGTCTGCATCCTCAGGCAGGTCCAGAGGGTCCATCTGGAGCCAACAGGAGCCGTGTCCCTGCTCTGCTACATTCCCATCCCAGGGACCCATGCCTTTGTCGTGGGCGTGGAAGGCGGTTGAGTTCATTATCATGGTAATGCCAGGGCTCCCTGGGCTTCTGAGCAGGGTGTGGATTTTGGAACTGGTGGTGGCTCTCCCACCAGTGCAGACAGGCCTGGGCCCTTTGTTACCTGCACCCGGGAGGCTGTTATGGGAAGCAGCCAACCTGTGTCTGTCACAAGGACACGGTCGCACCATTGTGTTCTCTTAATTGTCACCATGTGCATGGAATCCGAGAAGTCGCTCTGGATGCTGAAGACAAGAGCAGGGAGCCCGGGCCAGACCGAACAGAGGTCCTGGGGCGCCACGTCCAGCCACAGCCACCAGCACTCAGAGGAGGACCCTTCCGACAGAGCAACTGAAAAGTAGGATTTATTTACAGAACCATCTATCAGGAAGGCCCGGAATGATCTGTCTCTGGCACTTTCCTGCGGGGCTGCCTCTGCAGGGCCCTCCCCAGAGAAGCAATCATTTCTGCCCCCGGAGACGAAGGCCACGGCCACTTATGAGCAAGCTGACCACTGGGCAGCCCGAAGGGAGAGCGAGCGGCCACCTAGTGCTCCCTACCGTTGAGGCGAGGTCTCTCCCGGCTCTCCCGCAGCCCCCTGGCCCCCTGCCGCCCACACGGGCACCTTGCGGTCCCGAGTCAGGGGGCTGCATCTGCTAGTCTGTTGATGTGACTTCAGTATCAAAGTGGATTCTTTGTTCAGTTCAGGCAGAAGGTACATTATTACTTTGCTTCATCATCTGTTAAAAAAAAGGAGGCACCTGGGGGGGGGGCTCAGTCGGTTAAGAATCTGACTCTGGCTCAGGTCATGATCTCACAGTTTTGAGTTCAAGCCCCAAGTCGAGTTCTGTGCTGACAGCTCAGAGCCTGAAGCCTGCTTCGAATTCTGTGTCTCCCTCTCTCTCTCTGACCCTCCCACACTCCCTCACGCTCTGTGTCTCTCAATAATAAAAAATAAACATAAAAAATCTTTTTAAAAAAGATTACTGTTCTGATTAGTTTTAAGTTTCCTTCTCTTGTTTGTTTTGTTTTCATTGTAAATGAATGAGCCTCGGGAAAGTGACCTCCCCGCCTGGCTCACGTACCCCAGGACCCTCACACCTGCCAGCGTCCGCTGGGGGCCGGAAAGGAGGTTGTGGCCCCTCGCGTAGGATCCCCGGCTGTTCTTCCTGCTGTGGCCCCCGGACTGCATCCTTCTCTCTTCTCTCCACCACATCTCCTGATCCGCCTTGGGCTGTAAACCACTCAGCTATGCCTTGAGGAAAACACTCTGTCCACTTCTAAACCAGGGAATTGAAAAATGAAATCCTATGCTTTACCTTAAGACAAATGTTGGCAGAAGAAATGAAATGTAATAACCATAGGAAAACCAAGGAGCCCCACTCCTGAACCCAAACACGGGGCTTCCTTTGTTCAGCGATGATACCTGGTTCCTATGTGACAAAAATGTCTGAGAAAAGAAATCTAAGTACTCAACTCTGTTATTAGCGTTTACTTCCAAATCACATTTCTAGGGAAAAGAATCAGCGATTCCAAATACAAATGTCTTCCAGTGAGAATGTAGTAATCTGTGAATTATGCATTAATATTATAGACGCGGAAATCGCTGCCTTGCCGGTCTCATTACTACAGCTCTGACCCCGCCCCCTCGTCAGTTCACAGGTGATCTCTGTCCCCGTCCACCGACCTTCCGTTCCGACTGGAAGCGACCCTCACCCCCCATCTCATCCCAGCCTCCTGGTCCCGAGCTCACTTCCCCAGCCCCCGTGGAGGGTCTCTGTGCATAACCCAAGCGCTGTATCAAAACCAGAGGACGTCTGAAGTGGGCAGAGTCTATCAATTAAAAGTGAGAGTTTCAAGAAAAGCTTCATGTGCTTGCGAGTCCCTGACCCAGACCAGCGTAGCTGGAGCCCGTGGCCCGGGGACAGCTTGTACACTACGTTTGTGCTCATGACCAGCACACTTGAACGTGGGCTCCAGGCGGTGCCAGGTTCATGGCTGCGATAGAATACCTGCTGGAAGCTGAGACAAGACGCCCAGCTGGAGAGAGTTCAAAGGAACAGGGTGCCGATCCCGGAGCGAGGATCAAGGACCGAGGCAACCCTGTGGCTGCCGCCTTTCGGCCACGGCTGCTTCGTTGGGATAGCACCTGGCCGGGCTTCGTGGTTGCAGAGATTTCTCAGGGCACATTGCCCTCTTCTGTAGACTCACGACCAGATCATGGCGAGCTGAAAAGATGTGTCAGGTCCAATTCAGACATGCTGAACCACACAGTCGGAGCCGGAAAACATGAAGGGTGCCATTGCCTGGGGACAATCCAATTGCCCTGTTTTTGTGGTTTCCCTTCATTTCCGCCCCTGCCTGAAGCGCATAGACAGCCCTTCTGTGCCGGGTCCCTGCAAGAGAGACATGCCTCCAGGGGCCTGCCCGGGATGTTTCCGGGCACTGTGATGAAGGAGTTCTTCTTGCAAGAGGTGGAGGGAAGGGACAGAATTTAAACTTACGGTGCACTCGGGAAGCCCAAGCTGACCCGCGGGGAGCCTCGGGACGGCTCTGTGGCTGAGACCCAACAGTGTTCATGGAGGAGTAAACACCGAACCTCGAAATGACAGTGAAAGGCTTTCTTTGACGAGGTGGGAGGGTCCCAACAAGGCAGCAGAGGAGGAAGGCCCCCTAAGGAGGGTCAGCTGATTTCGTCATTCTGCCACTATTGGCCCTGGCAGTCTTCCTTTCCCGGCGGAAACAGGCCCTCGCTTCTGCACTGGTCTCTGGAAGGAAACGGTTGGGGAGGGCAGAGAGTGCGCTCTCCTCACTGCCTCCTCCGGGGACACCTGGAGGGGGGTTTTCAAGTTCCGCAGACAGAACCCGAGGGAGGCATTTATACATGCAGAGTGCCATGGACAACGGTGACCTGGCCTATGTGATTATGCAGCCGGCGAGTCCCCAGACCTGCAGGGAGAGTCACAAGCTGGACAAGTCCAAGCCCCTGGCAGGGAGAGTGCCACCAGGTTCCCGGCCAGGCAGGCGGATCCGCACTTCCCGGAAGGAGCTTGGCTTTGTGCTCTGTTGGGTCCCCAGTGCAGAGGATGGAGTCACTACATGGGCTCCATCAACCTGTTTGAGTCAGTCTGTGAATTCAAATGCTAGTCTCCTCCAGAAGCACCCTCATGGAGATACCCCAGATAGTGGTGGCCAGATGTCTGGGTGCCCCACGTCCCAGTCAAGGTGACACTTAACCATCACAAAGCAGAAGGTAAGAGAGGTCACACCTGGCCATGTTGCTGCAGAAAGTCCCTCCACAAGTACACACAGAGACCGGGCCGGAAGGCGAGCCGCTTGGGGAGACCACCCCCAAACAGAGGCTCCACGCATGTGAGGGGGGACCCGGCCCTGCCCGGGAGCCGGGAGCCGGGGGAAGGGAGCACTGAGCTTCTGAGGTCGGCGGGTGGAGACCCGGGCCAGGGTGTGGCTTAGGGCCCTAGTCTAGGGAAACAAGCAAGGATTTTCTTTCAGAATTTAAGTGAAATGAAACAACACAAAAGGAAAACCCCCTGGATGAGCAGGCATGTCCCCTTCCACCAGACAGAGGATGACCTCTCTCCTTCTCTGCCGTGATGGCCAGGACGAGTAACATTAAATGCACTCTAACCAAATTACAACTGATGTTTTTGATAATATTTTCTCTCTCTTTTTGTATCTCAGGGTATTTTGGGGCTTCTGGGTGGCTCAGTCTGATTCTCGATTTTGGCTCAAGTCATGATCCCAGGGTCAGGGGTCCACCCCGCTGTTGGGCTCGGCACTGCGCTTGGAGCCTGCTTACGATTCTCTCTCTGTCTCTCTCTCTGACCTTCCCAGCTCATACTCTCTCTATGTAATAAAAATTTAAAAACACATAATAAAAGTTTAAAAATAAAGTATTTTTTAATTTCCACTAACAGAGCTTACTTGCATGCATATGTACGCATGTGTCTCTCTCTTTTTTGCAAACGTTATCACCTCCTTGAAGGAAATGAGGGTATGAATTATACAAACTCAGTATTGCCAGGTATGTCTGCTCAGGAAACTTGTGCTCTTGTTTAAATGTTTATGTGTCTCCGTAAAGCAAGGCGGAAGGACCCTGCATCGCACCCGGGCCCCTGGGCTCACATTCTTCCCCCTGCGCTGTGGTTTCTTCCGTGTCGGAGCCTGGTCCTAAAGCCATCGGGACATGTGGACTCTGGAAACAGGGACTCTCCAGCGGGATTTAATAAGGACTCTTGAAAAGAAACATTTAACATCCCTCCCACCACCAACCTTCTTTTTAAAAATTTTTTTAAATGTTTTTAATTTATTTTTGAGAGATACAGAATCTGAAGCAGCCTCCAGGCTCTGGGCTAGCTGTCAGCACAGAGCCTGATGCGGTGCTCGAACCCACGAACTGTGAGATCATGACCTGAGCCGAAGCCAGACACTCAACCAACTGAGCCACCCAGGAGCCCCCCACCTTTTTCTTTATTAAACATAAATGCATTTTGCATGTTTTTCATAGATTGTGCTCAAACTATCCAAGCTCTTCATTTGACTTTTCTAATCCAATAAGGTTATGTCCCTGGTTTTTTTTTTTGCAGAACAGAGGCACTGATAAAGTCTGCAGGGTCCAGATCATTCTCAGCACTGCCTGGACCGCTGGAGTGCTTGAGGCCCTCAGGACCAGTGTCAGCGAGAGGGGACCGAACTACGCAGAGGAGCTGGGTGCTCAGGCTCTGCATGGCCCAGCATCCTGTGAACTTGGACAAGTCCCTTGAACTTGGATGAGCCCCTTGACTTTGCAACTTCTGTGTCCTCATCTATAAAGTGAGGAGTTTGGAGCAACTACTTCTATGTGCTCTTTCTACTTTCCACATAATCTAGAATCCAATGCCATATGAACAAAGAAGAGAGGAACTTAAAATCAGGAAACTTAATAGCAAAAAGAATATACGCAGAAATTCTGATTTGAGGAATCCACTCAACGTCGATGGCCAAAGCTATAAAGGAAGCACCATTTTTGGTGAGCGTGGCCACGAGCCAGGGCCACGCCCCATGCCTGCAGGTGCCAGGATGCCCACAGACCAGAATGTTTTCTCCTCCACTGCTCGGTGTGGGCCTGTCACTTGAACATCATGTCTTTTCTTCAAATTCTGACAGTTCTCAAAATGCAAATATCCTGGGGGTGAGATTGTGGCATCTTAGCAAGACTGAGCGATCTATTAAGTTTAATAAAAACCGGCTTGAAGCTGAGGGTGGAGCATGGAGGTGGAGGCGTGAGGGCTCTCTCTCCCGACATGGGGAGAGGGGAGGGCGAGCTAGGGCATCTGGACGAAGGAATCTCCGGACAGCCTCCGTCTCACTATTGTGTGAGATGTGGAAGACCTCGGCCCCGCACGAGACTCTCTAGCTTGCCGACAGGTACAACTCAGCCATTCCGAAATAAATTATTCTGTTCCTCAATGAATGCAGGATCCTTGCATGCCTAAATATTTCGTCAACTCATCTGGCAACAAACGGCTGCGTTTGAAGCCAATTTGTCCCTCTCACTTGAAAATAAATTCTGGATTCAGACCATTAGTGCTGCTCTTGGGAGAATATGATAATAGAAGTTTTCTGCTAGTGGAAACAATTCTCTCCCAATATAATATCAAGACATGGATTGTGGGAAACACTCCTTTATTTTCATGCTGGATGCCTTGTGATTCATATTAATGTTTTTCTACCCGAGCCTTTTTTTATTTTCAAAAGAGATAAAACAAGGGCTTCACCATCCATATCTGTCTCTCCTTGGTATGAGATCCAGGCATACAAAGTGCAAACCGAGAACACAGAGTCACGTGGTTACTCCAACTCGCAGACTTTTAAAGACGGAACTCTAAGATGTTTTCCCCAGCTTCCTGAGAAGGGGAATTAATTTTCTTTCTTAAGACACATTTGTTTTTTTTTAAACTTTTTTTTTTTCTTAAAAAAGTTTTATCTTGGAATTTCCGAAGACAGTATAGCCACAGGAATGGATACAGATCTAAACAGACAATTTGAGCTGAAATGTGGCAGGAGATGATCTTGCCCAGGCTAAGGCCTCTGTGTGCACAAATGCGTGTCCAAGGTGCGTGCGTGTGTGTGCCTGTGTGTGTGTGAGTGTGTGCGTGTGCGTGTGTATATTGTGTGTTACGGTTATGTCTAATACCCTGCGCCGATGTCAAGGGACAGAGACCCACCATATGGTCTTTGAGAAGTACACAAAGAGACAACTACTCCAAGTTTTCCTCCAAAACAATCCCTGAGGTGATTAAAAAAAAAAAAAAAGGTGTGTCTGTGAACCTGGTGGTGGGTCTCCTGCTAGAGCAACAACTCATTAGCTACGGAAATCATGCAGTGAGTTATTTCTCCCAGGCCCACTGGCTCCGCCCATAAAATGGCTCCCCTGGCGGGCTCTGCAGGGATGGCAGGGGCACAAGGAAGCTTCTTGGCTGCCAGGTGGCCGTGTGGATCTACCAGCTCCAACGAGGAGGAGAGGGAGATGGAGAGCAGCCTGGAAGCCCAGAGGGGAAGCAACAGTGAGGACCGGCCCACCTGTGGGGTCAGCTGGGGTGAATGGCAGAGTGAGGCCTGAGGTCTACACACAAAGAGGACGTGTTGTCACATGACTTTTTGGTCAAAGTGAGGACATGTATCCCAATTCTTAGAGCCTCAGAGCTGCATGGAAGAAAGAAGAAACGGGATGGCTAAAATTTTGGTGTAACACACAGGCTCACGAAGCATGACCGTGTCTTAACCCTGGCCTCCACGTTTTTAAAATGGAGCTGATATTCTCTTTCTTGAAAATTTTCATAGAAATTCATTCAGGTAATGAATGCGTGAAAGCAAAAGTCCACTACGCTAGCTGATGCTGACAGATGGGGGGAGTCACAGTGATAGCGGTTACGATGTATCAGTTAGCTATAGAGTAACAAACACGCCAGGCTCCGGATGTCAAACAGTAAGCTTCCATCAGTGTGCGGGCTGGGCTGATGCTCGCCTCTGTGATCAGCCACGGGGTCAAGAGCACAGGGCCGGGATGCTGGCTTCTCTCCAGGGACCCCCGCCTCCCTGCAGGTTAGTCTGGGCTTGCCCTCGTGGCGCTACCTGGCTCTGAGAATTAGAGAACGCACAGTGTTTGGGGCTCAGGACCGCTGCAGCATCACCCTTCCACTTGCTGTTGGCCAGCCTGATTCAAAGTGGGGGGGAGGCCACTCAGCAATGAGAGGGTGGCAAAGTCCTGCGGCCAAAGGGGTGAGCACAGAGGGGTGAGCTGAGCCGTTCAGAAGCCAACACAGCATCTGTGATCACAGTGTTCCACTCGGCTGCTCAGTCATGTTGGGGGGCGCGGGTGGTAAATAAACACCCCGGTTGGTGCCTGTGGGGAGCAGTTTCCAAACTGTGCATGCCCACAGCTCGACTCTGCCTGGAAAACACGCCCTCTCCTGCTTTCAGATGGGACTGGGAGCTGGACATACCATGACAGCAGTTCAACCTTCAACTGACATTCTGCAGGAGAACGTCCGTGCGATGCCGGAAAACACGTCAGACAGAACACAGAGCTCTTCCCTGACAAACCACTCTGCCTCGAACCATACACACACACAGAGGCCAATATGCCTGCTTTTCTCCTAGTGAATGGAGGCTGTTCTGAAAGAAAGGATTCACTCCTGGCTTTGCTGAGTGGAGGCTTGTTCAAGATTGTCACATGATATGGCCTTATTCAATTGTCGGCATCTTCGTTTAGTGAAAGGTCAAAGAATTCTTGGAAACAACCCCACGATCAATGCTGATGAGAGCAGCAGAGGCATCACCGGACAATTGCTCCTGTCTCCACAGGGGCGCAGACAGCGTGGCTGCAGCGAAACCGGGGTGGCATCACCATGCTTGCGCCCCGCCGGGCACCCAGCCCCTCCCGGGAGCCGTCCTCAGCTTCCGGCCTGGCGCTGGCGTATTTTCATATTTGAGTATCGGGGCTCTGCTTTGTTTTCAGGCCCTTAAAAATGTGGAGACCATATTTTGAAGAGGTGCTGGAGACAGGATTCCAAGACTTCAGAGCCTGCAGACAATGGAGGGAACACAGATGTCTCAAATATCCTCAGAAATAAGTGAGCTCTCTTGTCAGGGCTGACTGACAGCTCTAATAAATTCCTACATTTTAAGCAGACTTACATTTCATATGCACTTGCTCTCCTCTCCGGAGCAGAGTGGAACATCTATTGTCAAATGCATAAAATAACATTAGAAATGCAAACTTGATGTAGCCAATGGTAATGTGTTATTTAAAACTTATGAACCCAAATGAGGGCTTATTTTCTCCAAATTGAAATTTATAGTTTCATTTTAGAGCGCTAACCTGCATATTGATGGGGCCTAGGCGTACAATTATATATAAAATGGGAATGGAAAACAAAGCAGGTAAGCGCCAGGCACTGAGGGGCGATTATGGAAATGCGTGGACCTTATGTGAAAAATCGGATCCTGTTACCTGTACCGATGGCTACAACCTTAGAGCAGATTTTGTGCAGGCGATAGGCACAGCCGGCCTGGTGGGCGTTTTATTCGCTTTTGCGCCAGGCGATTTCAAAGAAAAACTACAGCAAAGAAGTCATTGGTCACTGTTCTGCACATCGTCTGGGTCACTGAGCAGATCCCAAGAAGCAGAAGCGTCATCTCCTCCATCTGATGGCCTTTCCATTAGGTCCGTGAGCGACTGACAGCTCTGCCTGTGGCCCTTCCTTCCAGCGGAAAGTCAAGTCGATTTACCTACAGACCATTAGGTGTCAGTGATTCAAATCAAGCAGAATAACCTGTCTTCAGGGCTCCTGGAATCCAGACAAGAGTCACAGTGAAAGACATATGATATTATTTTATAAAAACAATATAAAGAAAAAATAGTGAATACATAAAACTATAAGAAATAAAATACATCAGGGCATCTGGGTGGCTCAGTAGGTTAAGTATCTGACTTCGGCTCAGGTCATGATCTCGCCATTCCCAAGTTCGAGCCCCATGTCAGGCTCTGTGCTGACAGCTCAGAGCCTGGAGCTGCTTTGGATTCTGTGTCCCTCGCTCTGCCCCTCCCCGTCTCATACTCTGTTCCTCTCTCTCTCAAAAATAAATAAACATTAAAAAAATACATCATACATAAATAGATAAAAATAAAAGAATTTAAAAATCAAACTAAGTTAAACAGAATAAAATTACATAATAATTGCAATCTGAAAAACAGGAAACATAGGATAATTAAGTTAAATTTGGCAAAAAAATAATTTAGGAATTCCTGAGTATCTAAAATATGCTGGCTCTTATTCATCAGAGAAGCCGCCCTGACCCTGGCCCTGGGCAGAGGGATCCTCCCTCCAAGGTCACTGCCTGAGCGACACCCCGTTTGCGGTCCGCGTGCTGGTTCTGCGCTTGTTCTCCGGCCCCGGGGACTCCAGGATCGGTGCCGGTCCGTCCAGCTCTGTGTGCTTCTCGGAGCGACGGGAGTCCCAGCCCGCTCGTGGCCTTGGCCGGGGCCTCAGCCTCAGAGGTGCTGGAATAAGGCGGTTCCCAGCCTCCTCTGGGGTCAGTGGCCTCCCTCCCCGCCTCGCCCTGGAAGGTGCTGTGTGGTGCAGGGCACCTTCCATTCCGGAAGGGGTGGTGAAATCAGAACCAGGGAGCGGAGACCGAAGAAGCCAGGGGCTGCGGTGCCGGGAAGGTCCTCCCCTTGCAAAGTGCACGCACCAACAAGGATGGCGGACTCCGAAGGAAAACGGCAACCTGAGCCTCAAGTTTATTGCAGGGAAGAGCACAGGGCCAGAGACAGGCCCGTCAGCCCCGGGGGATGCCGCCCCGGCCACCGCGGGCTCTGCCATGGGGCTGGTTCCTGAATCCTTCCCGGGAGAAGCGCCCAGCGTCAGGATTCACTAAACCACGCAGGTGTGCGCAGGTTGCATGACTGCCGCCCCGCTTGCACCCTGGGGGCCCCGTGCGTCCACCCAACGTAACAGCAGAGCCCGATTTCCTCCGTAAGACGATGCTGCAGTCACGGTAACATGCAAGCACGGTAATTAACGGCCTTTGCTAAAGACCATGGCCAAACTGTCAGAGAGACAGAAGAGAGCTGACAAGAGCTTGTTAAAAAATCAAGATGCTTCTCTGTCCTGGTGGGGAGGCGCCACGGGGCCTGGTGAGGGGTCCACCAGCTGGGACCGGTCTCCATTCATGCGCTCACTCCCGAGGAGCTGGGGGGCCATGCCGCTCCTCCCCCCCCCCGGATCCTATCTTCTCCCATCAATTCACGTTCTTTGCTCTTCTCCGCTGAACCAAGAAGCACCGGAGAACACCGCAGTGCATGACCGTCTCAACTCTTATCACATGCACGTGAGAGGCGGGAGCAGTTGAGGGTGTGGCTGAGTTCCAGCCAGCAAGTGTCAGCACTGGGACTGCAGGATGATATGTGGGTCTCAACAGCCAGGAGCACCCCGGACACTGTCACCTGTGGCCGTGGCCTGTCCCCGAGCCTCGGTGTGAGGGTCACAGGGCAGAGGCAAAGCGCCGCTGCCCTGACTCCTTCCTCCTGTCGGTTTGTATGCGGAGGATCACACGCGAAAATACTGTCTTAAATGGCCTTCTTCTTCTCCACCTTCTCCCAGTATGTTTCTCTAGGCTGTTTAATAGTTCCTTGTGTTAAGACAACCTTGGGAATTTACAAACGTGGCAGAAAAATAGGACCCTCTGCAGAGATTATAGCAAAATCAACAGTATTTTGCAATGCCTGGGATTGCAGGCACATCCACACAAATGCACACGTTCCTTTGTCATGAGGGAGCACCGAACGGCTGTGCAGTTTTGGCAAGTTACTTGACTTTGATGTGCCGTGTGATTTTTCCTGCGAAAAAATGGAGATAATAATAGTATTTGTTGCGTTGACTGTGCTGCATGGTAAGTGAGTACTCCTGGAGGATGGCATGTGTCTGCTTTTGTACTTAAGAACCGTTGGCTGTAATTATCAGGGGTATAAACATCTGCGTTGTTATTTTTGTGAAGTTTCCAAAAGAAGTCACTAAACAACCAAAACATTCATACAGGTTAGCGTGTTTCATTTAATGCAATAAAGCTACTTCAGTCATCATTTCAGCCTCTTTTGAACCTGGGAATCGTAATTCCTTGGTCTTACAGTCCTTACGAGGAGAAATATAATGCTTTCCTTTGGGTCTCTGTGCTCCTGTGGTTTCTTTCTGTTAAAAAGTACAGTGTCAACATCAAGTGCATTAAATGCATAAAATTTCATTAAGACAAAAGATCTCAGAGAGATTCCAATAAATTATAGATTCTTATTTGTTCCATTTGAACTCTAAGCTCTGTTACAAATTCTTTCTGATCACTTTTATCCATGCACCACAAGAATATTATTTAGACTGAGCTATAAGAAATTGCCTTCTACATGTAAAAATGATCAAATAATGTCAATTTCATGTGGCTTAACTTATACCTAATTTGTGAAATAAACACAGATAGATGTTTGTTGATTTTAATATCTACATATCCAAAATTTTATCTTACAGACAGTTTAAAAGTTAGTATGTTCTAAACGAAGAACAGAAAATCTCACCATATCTACATCATCACCGAATTGAGTAGCTGCTCCGTTTAGGGCTGAATAAAATATTTATGGTAGACCAAATAAAGAAGCCATGTAATGGCAAATTCCTATATCTGGGGACATCGCTGTCACTGTGGGCACCCGTGAAATCTCTCTGGCCTAATTTCATCTGACTCTGGATGTGTGCAAATCACAGAGAAATGTGAATTGACTACAGACTGAGAAAATCAGCAAAGACAGAAAATCATTGCAAATCAGAGCCTTATCAATATTTCACTAGGCTAAGACGAAGCTTCTTATTCCTCCAGAAACAGAAGGCTGTTTTCTTGAAGCCTTAACACCGGGCTATCCAAGTTCATTGCGATAGTGTAAATGCCAAGAATTTAGGTTCGACCTCAGAATTCATTGTTGTCTGTATTTACATCGCGTGAAAGGAGAATGTGCAAGTCTGAAGTCTGAATCCTTGGATAACCAAGATCTGTCTAGTTTATTATAACTTGCAAGCCATTATTCAGCCCATGCTCTGCCCCTCACCTGCCATATATAAATAAGGAGTTGCCTCAGAGTATGTGGGAATCTGTTCTCATTCATTCTATCCAGGGCGACCATGAGCTGGATCCCACCCAGCAATCCCATGCTGCCCTTCCCCATCCTTCCTGCGACCAGAAGAAAATACACGCCTTCGTGGCCGGCTTCTGGGTTCGACCTAACGTCCCCACGATGGCAGGGACAGCTTGAGAGCATCAAGGCAGGCGGGGACCTCCCACCTGGCCCCTGAGCAAACTGGACTCTCCATTTGATCAGCCCAGCGTTTTCACCAAGGAAGGTATTTAACCACATAAAGGTTTTGAGATAGAATTCTCTGTTCTGTGAGAAGTTTCCCTTGGATAGAGGCAAATAAGCCAGCAAAAATAAACAAAACATACTAATTAAGGTTCAAGTGAATACTTCACATAAACCGACCGGACATTGATCAATTTCACCATTCGCTGCCCTTGGAAGGCTTAGGCTTTGCCTTGTCTGCGTTTTTGTCTTGAGGAAGAACAATGACAAAAGAAAGTACTGCCGGTGTCTGTAAAGGGAGCGGCTCAGTAGAGGGAAACATCTTAGAGACGCCACAAGTTTTGTTAAAATTAAAATGTTCCAGGCAGAAAAGGAGGGTCATTTGAGGGAACTGAAAAATGAAAAAAAAATTGAAATAACCCAC
The DNA here is from genome assembly GCA_004023845.1 of Helogale parvula. Lineage (NCBI taxonomy): Eukaryota > Metazoa > Chordata > Mammalia > Carnivora > Herpestidae > Helogale > Helogale parvula. The sequence goes on from PJEM01002219.1 coordinate 60,704, forward strand.
AAGACTGGATCCTCTGTCTCTCAGTCTTTGTCTCTGTCTCTGTCTCTCTCTGTCTCTCTCTCTCTCTCTCTCTCACACACACACACACACACACACACACACACACACACACACACAGAGTCGGCTCCCTTTCCCCAGGCTCAGAGCACATGAACATGACTCAGATTCTACTGACCACTTGCTCCTCCACACCCCGTCTTATTTGAGCCCCCAGGATGCAGCTGGGATGGCCGCCTCCACCCCCAGCTGTCATGGAGTCCCGGACCTCCTCAAGCCTGTCCCGCCAAGGGAACGGCTGCAGCTAAGGTTCTCTCTTGCTCAGATTTAAAGGTCACATCTTAGCCTTGATCTCACTAATCCCTACTGTACCCAACTTCATGCCCTTTTCTTCCTCTCCTTTGTGAAATATTCAACTCCCTGTGGCCTCATGAGGGCACCAGCCTGCAGTCACTCAGCGTCCCATGGACTTCTCTGTACACCGTGTCGCCAGTCTCCACGGGCTTCCTGTCTCCATCCACCATGAGGGCCCTCGCACTCCCAGCCTTGGCCTCCTGGCTTCCCCACCGCACACTCCTCACAGGAGCAGACCCCGCACCCGCGGTTTCTCCCCTATCACCCGCAGGCTCCGCATTCACCAATAGGTGTTGTTGGCCCCATTTTCTCTGTGTGGTGCTTGAGGGATACATCTAGATAACTGGTAGTTTGGTAGACGTTAATCCTGCAAGATAAGCACTTCCAGGATTTCACACTCATCCCTAATTTCCAGAACCTGGTATAACTTGCAGACCCCAAAATGAATGAGTATGAGTCTTTGTTAAAATATTAAGAATTTCACGGTGGCAAACTCAAGCAGGGGGTCCTGAGCACGTCCACAGGTCAGACACGTTTTCTAGACTTCCTTTGCACCAGGTAGAGCCTTTGACTAGCATCCAAGCATCTGAAGAAGTAGCGAAGCCCCTCTGTTTGAGATCCGCCCAACAGCATCTATTATTGAATGTGCAAGCGTGAAATGTTTACTCTCTCCCAGGGCTCAGCAATACTGCAAAGGCTACTGCTGTACAAAACGGTATTTGGCCCCTTAAGACCCACAGTCTGACCCACAGTCTCCTCCGCTGCCCTTCACAGGCCAGTTACAAGGGTTGAGTCAACATACCCTGGCCTCACAATTTCTTGGCCAGCAACTGAGATGGGGGACCCAGAGGACACAGGGTCCAACAGAGCAGGTGCAGCACTGAGAACTCAGGGGTTGGATCAAAGAGGATGGACCACACAGTTAGCTGATGAGGGTGTTCTGTACGGGAACCACTCCACCACACAAGATTTAAAACTCTGGCAGGGGCCCTGGGAGACAGTGGCAGGACACCACATTGTTGGCTCTTGGGAGAGAGCAGTGACTCAAACCAGTGAAATGGAAATGCTAGAGTTGCCATGGAAACTGGGGGAGTGGTAAAAGAGACAAGTGTAATGCTTGGAGCAGTGGACTAACTAGACCTGTGTGTGTGTGTGTGTGTGTGTGTGTGTGTGTGTGTGTGTGTGTTGGGGGGTGGGAGCACCATCACTGAAGTGTAGAGGAATACAATAAAGGTACCAGTGACGTTGCAGTATATGATGCAGTATATGATGGCGTCTCCCCCTGAAGGCTGGGTCTGACAGCAGAATATGTCATCAAAGACCTGGGCTTTTCACAGACGTATGGATGAAAGAATCCTAAAATTAACAAAAGCCTGAAGGCAGCATGGGATCGCCCAAACCAAGGAGAGTGAGATCACTAGTAGGGGCTAATCTTCCATCCCTAGGAGAGAAGCCTGCCCTAGGCAGCCATGGAGATGGTTAGTGGGACATGGAGACCCAAGGAGCAAAGATGATGTTCCATAACAAGGGCGATGCTCAATCCGCATGACCAAAATAAATGAAAAATAGAATCCCAGGGGCTTGAGCCACCCCAGAAAACATCCAACGATCCCAAGCCCAGTTTCTGCACCTGAGCCAGCTTCACAGTCCCAATCCGCTGACTGAAGGTGGGGCCAGGTCTCCCTGAGGAAGACAGAGTTTGAGTGTGTGAGTTGACCCAATAGGTCCAGATACCTACCCTGCTTTCCTTACCTGGTCCATAATGGACTTGTCCAGGACCCCATTATTTTCCTGGATCTTGTTCACCTCGCCCTAACTGGGCAGCCATGATGATATTTGCTTACCCTGGCATTAGTGAGTGCCACCAATGTCATGAGTGCTTGTTTTGCATTATGTCACCCAGTAAAATCCTCATCAAAACCTGAGGAAGACATCTTCATATCTGCCTACCAGTGAGATGCGCCCGAGGTCAGCTATCCTCCAATAGCCGACCTGGCATCTACACTCCTCTTCTGAATGGAGATTCTCTGCCAGTGCTGCTTTCTATTGGTTTTAAATTCATTTTTCCAGACTACAATTTGCTATTTATGTTAGACTTGTGGCTTTATTTGCAATGACTTAAAAACCGTCTACCCTCCCTGTATGTGTGCTGTCGTATCACACTTTCTTCCTTATAGAGACATAGTGTGGTCTTTAAATTGCGCCAAAGACATGCAGTTAGGTGTATTTGCTTCAAAGCTATAGTTAATATTTTTATGTTGTTTTAATTGCCGTTCACAACTGGGTTATTAATGGGAGCTCTGTGAGTGCGTTTCAGCTGAAACACTGGTGGGAGGTAAAACATGGCGGACTGGAGACTTCCAAAAAAAACCATTATCCAAGGCCCTCCCGTGATTTGTCTGTCTTGCTCTTCTCAGTTGCCTCATGCCAGAGGACACCATCCACCATTTGAAATGGCCTCCTTGCAAAAATGACTTGCATGTCCGCAAGTGATAGGAAGCTGCTATCTGCTTCGCCTCCACAACTCATTCTCTTTCTTCCCCTCAACTGCAGCTTCCCTGGGCAGCTGTCTGTTCCATGTCGATTTGTTCAGCTTGTCCTCTCTGCCTTGCCTAATAAAGATGGCATGCAGATGAGCACCCCTAGTCACACCCTTGACAGCCACCGGGCCCACGCTGGTGGGAAGTGGACCCGTGTCTGGGTCACAACTTTGGGGTGCCCCACACTGGGATTTAGGGCGCTAAATGGGATGACTCCTTCTGGGTTAACCTTTCAAAGCTTTCTTTTTATGAAGTGGATATATAGATAAAACAGGAAAAGCACATCAGCAAGCAGGAAAGGGGGGGCAGCCCCGGTGATGTTCGGCTCTGTGACCACAGTAGAGCTGTCCCATCCGTGGCTAATGGAAGGGTTATGGGATACCATAATCCCTTCACTGAGCTCCTTTACTGCGGTCATGATGACTAAATTTCTTGTGTCTTATCACACTGTCACAGGCTGGAACCAGGGGAAGCGCTCTGAAGAAAGCACAGCATGAAAACGAGAAAGACGGTGATCAGATTACCAGCCCTGGATCTGTGAGCGGGTCCCAATCTGGCCAGAGCAGGCTTGATGCCAGACCCACGGGGGCCTGGAGCCCCCGACCTCGCCTCATGCGGCCCAGGCACGCCACCCTTTTTAAAGTACCCTCGATCTCTCTGCAATCATCCTGGTGCTGTTTTCCTTTTCCTCTTGTCTGTCCTTTACACATCTTCTAGCAAGACAGGAGGGCCACACTTCTGGAACTTCAGGGGTGGAAAGAATCAGATGCGTTGATGCATTTCAGGTTAGAAATGCTCCTCTAGAAGACTGAGTATCCAAAAAGCCGGAGAGACGGAAACTCAAGCTCTTTGCCCTTCAAAAAGTGTGTGTGTCTCACACAGGCTTTTTAGCAACAGACTCAGGTGGGATTCTGCAAGACGCACACCATGCACCCATTGCTTCCAAGAGCTCGAACCATCACCAAGGCCCTGGAGAGAGACCAGACTCACTTAGGTGCTCAGTATCTCTCTGTTTCTTAGAGGGTCGGCCTGTGTTGCATTTTGAAGGAAGAGATTTGTTTTACCTGTTGAGGTGTTGAAAAGTTCCCTGATGCCCAATTTTCATTGTGCTTGTACCAACTACGCTGGGATTTAGTTTCCATAATATAAATACGTCTGCATTATCTTTATGATCTATGACGGTTCAGACACGGGTAGTCCATGGTGTGTAATCTCTACTGGAAGTGTCACAGGGAGCCTCTCGCAGCACCAAGGGGCCAGGATAGCACACCTCCCCCCGGTGTGTCCTTCACCAGGTGCGGTCACGTCCTTCGAGGCCATCTTCCATTAGCTTGAGGAGCATGGTAGGTCCATGTAGGTGAAGAACACCTGCTCCTTGGTCATTAGGATTTTACAAAAGACCAAAGATCAATGCATCTAAAACAGGTTAACTTTAAAAACTGTCACTGAAAGATAAGCATGTACAAGGGCTAGAAAAAGAGGCTCCGAGGAGGGAATCAGGCACTGAATGAGCAAGCCAGCCGAGACGTAGAGAGATAAACTGAAGTGTTGCGGCGGGCAACCTTGAAGAGGCAGCAGGGTGCCGAGAAGGCTTTTTACAAACAGGCCCCAGGAATCCGTTCAAGAGGAAGATGAACGGGAAGGAGTATGGTGCCAGCGGCACAAACCCCGGGGGCAGCGTTGGTAGGAAAGGGGCTCCCTCAGGAAGCCCAGAGAAGGCTCGGCGGCGGAGAAAACATGAAGGGCATTGCTGGGAAGCCCCAGAAGCTTCAGTTCTGTAGGCACGGGGCCGGGGCGGGCCTGCGAGGGAGCGAGGAGGCGCAGGCACTGGGGCCACTGTTGCCTCTCAGGCATCTGTTTTACCACGTCGTGTTTTCAAGGCATCAGAAGAAAACCACTGAGGACTGAAAAGCTCTCTGAAATCCATGGGAAAGGCGGCAAGAGAGAAACTATGGGGTGGGCATTTCACAAGTGAGAATGAGGGACGGGAAGAGGTAACAAAATACCGATTTTGGCATTTTAGGGTCCAGATGTTACAGATTATGATGAATTATCTACATTCTATTTGTCTTGAAAGAACCCAAATTTATTGTACCTAAGAAATCTATTGTCCTTCAAGGAAAAACTTATTCATTGGTGAAATTATAATGATTTCAGTAATATGATGCAGTATAATATTAATTAGTATTACACTCAATTTTGAGAGACTGTTATTGTTTACCTATTAGTCACTAACATTGTCCTTGAGATAATGAACAGATTAGCCCTGGGTAAAGAGTCCTTCCTTCCTTCCTTCCTTCCTTCCTTCCTTCCTTCCTTCTTTCTTTCCTTCTTTTCTTTCTTTCTCTTTCTTTCTTTCTTTCTTTCTTTCTTTCTTTCTTTCTTTCTTTCTCTCTTGCATCAGTCATTTATTTATAGAGATCAGGAAGATGCAGAAAGAGGGAGAGAGAGAATCCCACGCAGGCTCTGTGCTATCAGTGCAGAGTCCAATGTGGGACTTGATCCCATGACCATAAGATCATGACCTGAACTGAAATCAAGAGCCCAACACTCAAACAACTGAGTCACTCAGGTGTCCCTAAAGAATATTTTGCAAGTTCAAGTATAAAGCATTAGTACTTGGGAAAATACCAAGTATAGAATGTTTGGTGGTGCCAAATAGACCTAGAGAAGCTTTAGAAGATGACGTGTTGTGTAAACTTTTTTTTATTTAAACAGTTTATTACCAAGTTGGTTTTCATATAACACCCAGTGCTCTTCCTTGCAAGTGCCTCCTCCATGCCCTGTCTTCACACGCCACATGTGGATGGGGACACACACCATGGCAGCCAGCGGGCTGGCTTCAAGTGCCCACCTTCTGTTTTAAGGTGGAGCAAAAATAGACCTGGACTACTTTCAAGGGCTCAAATCATTGCTTCCACCATTTTTTTTTCTTTTTACACAACTTCAAGGCTGCATAGTGTGTCTAAACGGAGAATATGGTGTGCTCTCTGAATGATGTGTAGGTCAGTATGAATGTGAAATCCTGTCAGTCGCCCGGAGAAAGAGCAGGAAGAGGCACGTCCTGTGGGGTGCAGTGACCTCTCTGCTTCCACTAATCAGACTGGACGTGCACCTCTTTGCTGGAGTCTGGAGATGCTGGGTTTTAGGAGGCACAACTCAAGTCCTTGAGAAAATCAAGTGGGATCGCTGACCTGTCCAGACACTTAAGGACCAAACACAGTCCTTGGAAGACTGAAGAAAACTCAGATTGATTTGGTACCTGCGTTCTATAACCAAACTTTCTTCAAACCCTCTCACCCCCACCGACAATATTGCCCCACTGCGGAGGGCTTGAGTAAAGGACCCAGCCCACTTGGAGGATGGCTAGGATCTTGGGGTTGCGAAGTTTCCTGAACTGGCCTGGAGATTTTGAAAAATGTTTTTAAAGGTTAGCCTTTTTTGCATAATTCAATTTATTCTGTAAATTGATTTAAGATCAAAATATTCCTTAAAAATGAGAAACAATAGTAACTAAATTGCAAAGAAAAGGATGATTGAACTTGGTTTGTGACCATTTTCTAATGAGCTGGTCTAATGTATACGCTAATATTTTAACTCTGATCATAGCAAAGATGAAAGTGTAAACCTGTTACATATTATTTATTCAACAAGAGGAATAAATGAGGGAACTGTAATTCAGAAGATTTGAAACATCGGTGGATTTTGTTTATACTGAAGCCTCCAAGAAACTCAGTGAAACAATCCAGAGAAATCTATTCTCAATTATCTCTGAATATGGAAAATCAGAAGCAAATGGTTTGTATAAAAATACATTTTCTCATACAATGTTGAACATTTAGAGGAATATGTATTTCATTTATATAATTTTATACCCTTATTTCTAAGTAATATCTGTGAAAAAACAATTGTTTTAAGGGATGAAATTTGCTAGAAGCTCTATGCATTTGCTAATGAATACAATGAAAACATTTTATGTGATTTTGCTTTAAGATTTTTCTGTAATACATAATTTTGCTTAAATTTTTACCCTAAAATAAATTTTTAAAATAAATTTTACCTTTAAATTGGTTTTAAAATTAATTTTTAAAAAATTTTTAACATATGCAATTATTTTCCGTCATTTACAATACAGTAGTTACAATGTAAAATTAATTTTTAAATGACTTATTTTGTAAAAAATTCTTGAAAAAAGACTTGAGTTTTATGGTTCTGCTTATGATGCTTAATGCATTTTTAAAATTTATTTTCTTTAATCATGAAAAGAGGTAACATTTAAAGAGTTCCTGGAGAGCCTTGCGGATTACATTCTTTGTACACATCATCTCAAATAATACATACAATAAAAATATCTCATGAATGTATTGTTTCTGCATATTTTCTGAAATTTTCCTCATAATGTATAAATGGAATTTATACTTTTTATATTAAACTTAATATTTGAGGCTGATTCTTAAATATGTTTTTTTTAATTTTATATTATTTTATTTATATATTTATTTATTTCATATTATTCTACTACTTGGGTAGACTTTCTTTAACTAATTTCTATCACTGGACATTTACTGGACATTATTACCAGTTTTCTCCAAAACATAATTCAATAAGAGTCTTCAGCATAAATCTTCTTTGATTATTTCAACCTAGAATTCTCTCTCTGTCACAAACATAGCATATTAATATTTATATCTGTTCTATTCATAATTTTTCAAAACCGATAGCAATGAAGATGTCTTTAAATAAAATGGATCAACAGTTTGTGGTATTTCCTTTTACTAAAATATTCAGTTATAAAATGAAATTAACAAATGTCACAGAATATGGATAAGTCTTAAATGTAAATTTTTAAGTGAAAGATACCAATCGGAAGAGCCTCCAAACAGAAACGATTACATTTATAGAACATTCTAGAAGAGGCACTGCTATAGAGGTGGCATAGAGATTAACAGCGGCCAGACGGTCCATGGGTTGACTAAGCAGAGGATATTTTAGGGCTATGAAACTATTCTGTATGAAACTTTAGTGGTGGATCCATTCCACTACTCATTTGTCAAAATCCATAGAACCCTAGGCCGCAAGGAGTAAACATTAACTTATGCAAATTTTAAAAGTTAACTTGAGAGGTTGAGAAATCCCTTGTTTGAAAGCACAATATTGTCAAAATCTAATTGTATTATAAACGGATGAAACAATCTCACTGAGCGGGGATGGGTGGAAAGGTGCTGATCTACATCTCTTTGGAAATGAGTGGGGTTTATAGGCTGGAAACAAAAAGGAACGGTGCATAAGCACAAGACTACAGTTGGTAACGTTTCTTCCACAGTGATATAGGTTAACAATTCTGAAAAATATACATGTACCTGGTATTGAACAGTCACATAAATGGGTGGTGGGTGGTGGAGCCAGGGTTTTCACTGCTAACGTGGATGGTTTCCAACAAGCAAGGGGGGGGAAGGCTGAAGTTACCCCTATGGTGATGGGTGAGGACTGGAGATGGCCGTGGGAACCCATATGTAACTTAGTGTGAACACGGATAGGGTCACATACAGAAGCGCATAGAAATAAGTGTACAGACCTAAGTTGAAAGTCATGCTTACATTTCCTAGCTGAGAGGGCCTGGAAGGAATGACACTCCAGTAACAAGGACACCTAACCTTTGCTTTCCACTACTGTTCTCCAGGGCACAGAATCGGGCACATTTGTCAAATAGCTGCTTCTGAGACTGAAGCAGAAAAGAGGCAAGATGTGTCTAGACTATTTTACATCTCATGGTGCCAGAAAACTGGGAAGTGCTCAAAGGAAAGAAAGATAAAGGATCTGTGTTGAGTGATGATTACAGCTGGAGCAGCTGGAGTAATCAAATAGTTAAAGGTTTTAGACCCTAATCCAGAGTATAAAACAGGAGCACTTGAGGGCTCGGTTGGTTAAGCAGCCGACTCTTTGTTTCGGCTCAGGACATGATCTCACGGTTTCATGAGTTTGAGACCTGCACCAGGTTCTCACAGATGGTGCAGAGCCAGGTTGGGATTCTCTCCCTCTCTCCCTCTCTCTCTCCCTCTCTCTCTCTCTCCCCCTTCCCACTAACACTGTCTCTGTTTCTTACAAAAATAAATAGATAAACTTAGAAAAGTATAAAATAAATATCCATGAGTTCAAACTGACATAAATAAAATAAATAAACAAAAACCCAAACATTATTAAATAGGTGAAGAGTAATGGAAAAAGTCTTCTGTGCAGGAAAATTCCAAATGATGTATATAAACGTTTTATCTTAAAAGAGGTGGAACGTGACTTTCTGCACATTAAATGGGAAGTGCACATAATGATGGTCCAAAAAGTACAATACAAAAGGGAGGGGAAAGTGGTAACTTTGCAATGGAGAAAGCTGAGCAACACTAGCTCAGCAAGACCCAACAAGGTTAACGTTAGAAGTTTTAGGTCATGTTGATACTATTCACCTCTGATATGACGCCAATTCCGCTCTACTGCATTCCTTCCTGAAACCTATAACCTGACTAACCTTGAGAAAACTTAGACAAATATCACTTGTGTGTTATTCTACAATATGCCTGATCGGTGCTTTTGAAAACCCTCAAGGTTATCAAAAATAGGGAAAGTCTGGGGCCCCAGAGTGGTTCTGTGGGTTGAGGGCCCAAAGCTTGATTTTCGCTCAGGTCATGATCCCAGGGTCATGGAGTTGAGCCCGTATCAGGCCCTGTGCTAAGCGTGAAGCCTGGCTAAGGTTCTCTCTCTTTCTCTCCCTCTACGCTCTCACCCCCCACCCCCATGAAAAAAAATAAAATAAACAAGGAAAGTCTGAGAAATTGCCTCTGCCATAGGAGACCTAGCCACTAAATTTGATGTGGTTTCCTGAATGGGCTACGGGAATAGAATAAAAAGCCATCTGGTAAAAACTGAGAAAATTTAAATAAAATATGGTCTTTAGTTAATAATAATACATTAATATTGGTTCATTAATTGTGATAAATTAATGTCAAAATTTGCTAACAGAGGGAGCTGGGTATGAGTCATAGGGGAATTCTCTTATTTTTCAGTAAAAGTAGAACTGTTATAAAATTTAACATTTATTTAAATAACTCACTGGATGGACTTAGCAGAACATTGGAGTCTACATCAGAAAGTGTCATAAATTTAAATATAGACCAATAGCAATTTTCTAACATGAAGAGCAGAAAGAAGAAATAGAGAATGTAGATGTTCAGTGATGTGTGGAAAAATATTTTTCTATGATATGTGTAATTTTAGATCCAGGAAGAGAAGAAAGAAGTTGGAACAAAACAAATAAAAAAATTAATGGATAAAAACTCCTCAAATTTTGTAGAAAATATCAAGCTAAGAAATATATGAATCTCAAGAAGGATAAATACCAATGAAACTAAATCTAGGCACAAAACACTCAAAACACTGTGTGCCAAGGACAAAGTGACCAACTTAACTACAGCCAGATTAAAGAAAAGACACATGTCCTTCAGGGACAAAATAAAACAAATGATGGCTGACTTGTCACCAGAAACAATAGACATCAGAATTATACAGTAAACTTTAAAAGTGATGAAAAATTCCAGTCAAAATGCCATTCATATATACAGGTAGAAATTTTCCATGCAAGCAATCGCTGAGGGATTATGTTGCCAACAGGTCTGATTTACAAAGGGTGCTAAAGGAAATTCCTTATGCTGAAGGGAAATGAAAACAGATAGAATAGAGCACAATAAATGGTCATTTTGTGACAAACATAAAAAAAATCTTTAAAAATATTCAACAGCAAAATTGAATACAAAAAAAAACATTTTTTACTGGATGTGTGTAAAATAGTATTAGCACAAAGAACAAGAATAAAAGTTATATTACATTTGTGAATTTTTTATATTTGAATTAGAACATATCATTTCTACGTATGATCAGAACATATATAGTATTTTATAAGTAATCAGATAGTGTTCATATGTATAGCTGCATATCCAATAGAGCAATGAAGATAGAATATTTATATTACAAGAATTCAAGAGAATCTAGAAATGAGGGAGAAAGAGGAAAAACAGATGAGATAAGTAGAAAGTATCAATATCAATAAATATCAATGTAGTAAACATAAAATTCATCATATAGATAATTACATTAATTATAAAAAGTGTAAATATTACAACTACAGGCAGAGATTATTAACCATGGCTAAATAATAGCAGAACTCAATAGTTTGTTGCCTCAAAGAGTGCACTTTATTTTTTTTAGGTTTAATTATTTATTTAGAGAGAGAGAGAGAAGGAGAAAGAGAGAGAGAGAGAGACACAGAAAGAGGGAGAGGATGAGCAAGGGAGGGGCAGAGAGAGAGGGAGAGAGAATCCCAAGCAGGCTTCCCATCACCAGCATGGAGACCAACATGAGGCTCAAAGCCACGAAACACGAGAACATAAAATGAGCGGAAACCAATGGTTGAGCATTTAACCAACTAAGCCAGTCAGGCACATGCACTTTAAATGCAATGGCTGAAATATCTTTAAAATATTAGTGTTAAATATTTAGAAAACATCTACCTTGCAGACTGTGAGCATAACGACGGCATGGTAGATGTGTTTAATACCAGAATAATTGGACTTGAGAACAAAAAGTGTTACCGGAAGTAAAGAGGGGCATTCTGCAATAAGAAAAACATCAGATTATCATACAGGCGTAACAAATGTAAATGTATGTGGACCCAATAGCAACCTTAAGCGTGCAGGAAGCAAACAGTGACAGAACTAAAAGAGACTATAGTTAATTTACAATCATAGTTGGATATTTAACACCCTTTATTCAGCAATTTTGTGAAACCGCTAGATAAACTATCAGGAAGCATATAGATACTAAACCACACTGTTAGCTATCTACGGTGACAGACTTAGGACATTATACCCAACAATGGTAGCAGACACATTCTTTTCATATGTGCATGAAATGTCATTAAGATAAACCATGATACCTAGAATACACTCAAGAATATGTTAGACAATGAAGAAAATACAGAAGATTTTAAGAAATATTTCAAAATAAATCCCAATGAAAATATAGAACAGTGATTAAAGAAAAATCCATGAATGAAAATGCTCATGTTAGAAGAAAAATTGTTTTTATGCTTATTTTTAAAAAGATTAAAAAGGGGGAGCCTGGGTGGTTCAGTTGGTTGAACGTCCAACTTCGGCTCAGGTCATGATCTCATGGTTTGTGAGTTCAAGCCTCGCATCAGGCTCTGGGCTGACAGCTCAGAGCCTGGAGCCTGCTTTGGATTCTGTGACTCTCTCTTTCTCTGTCCCTCCTCAGCTCGTGCTGTCTCTCTCTGACTCTCAAAAAATGAATAAATATTAAAAATTTTTTAAAAAAGATTAAAAAGTATGTCAGAGTGAGTTGAAAAAGAGCAAAAGTTATTAAAACAAACAATTTAAAAAAGGGAAACAATGATAAAGGCAAAAGTTGTTTCTTTGAAATCATCATTAAAATAATACAGGTTCAGGAAAACAGGTTATATATACACATATGTATATATATACAGAGAACATAAATTCAAAATATTATAAATGAAAGGAGAGATGCATTGCAGACCTTACAATTGTTCAAAAGTAATATAATAAATAACTGTATGTCAATGAATTTTACAACTTAGAAAACTCAGACATATTTCTTGTACAAAAAATTTACTTCAACAGATTCAAGAAGAAGTGGATAATCTAAACAGATATCATGTACATATATATGAAATTGACTGACATAAGCAAGCAAAATATCCCCCAAATAAAATAAAATTTCAGATACAAAAAGCTTTATCAGTGAATTCCTCCAATTGCTTAAGAAAGATATAACACAGATATTCTTTTTTTCCTTTTGGCAGGGAACTACAAATGTCTTTATTAATGCAGATTGAGTAGAAAAAAATAACTATGTACGTAGAAAATATAATTATGAACATTATAAAAAAATCTTAAGGAATGTACATTCAAATTACTTGAAAATGAATATATTAAGTAACACACTAGAATGCCAGGTCCTAATACAAAAATCACTTGTTTGTCTGTGCACCAACAGTGAACATTTAGATATAAAGTTAACAAAGCAATAACATGTTTTATTTATAATTTTTCATAGTTTATTGTCAAATTGATTTCCATGTAACACCCAATGCTTCTCCCCACAAGTGCCCCCCACCATGACCATCACCCCTCCCTCCCTCCCCCTCCCCCTTCAGTCCCGTGGTTCCTTTTCAGTAGTCAGTAGTCTCCCTTGATCTGTGTCCCTCACTCTCCCCCGCTCTCTTTCCCCCTTCCAATAACATGTTTTAAAATACTGTCCAGAGAAATTAAAGAAGATCTAAATAAATGGACAGATATACCATGTTCATGGATCAGAAAACTCAATACATTTAAAAATTTTTGAGATAAAGAGTGCAAGTGGAGGAGGGACAGAGAGAAGAGGAACAGAGGATCTGAAGCGCGATCTTCACTGACAGCAGGGAGCCCAATGCAGGGCTTGAACTCAGGAAACATGAGAAGTTGGATGCTCAACCAACTGAGCCATCCATGCACTCCAGAAAACTCAATATTTTAAGATGTCAGTGGTCCCCCAAATTTACCAATTATTTCTGTGTACTCTCAGTAAAAATATCATGATACTTTTATGGAAATTTGACTACCTGATTTGAAAAAAAATGTAAAAATACAAATAACTAGCATTATGAAACAAAACAAAAATGGCATCATGAATATAAACAGCATTGTCAGATAAATAAGTTGAAGGTTTTTTTGGACTATATCCTAAATATAATGTGTTAACATGTTCTATATAACAATAAAGCCTCTAAACATAATTATAAATTTTAAATGAAAGCTATAAGCAAATTGCTGAGACTATTTAATTTCACAACTAAGATAAAACCGTTGCTATAAAGTCTTATTTGTGAAAGGGATGCTAAGACAGGCTAGAAACCAAGATGTACACATATGGCCCATGGCCTTTGGCAAACATGCCAAGATATTTCAATGAGGAAATAATAATCTTTCAACAAACAATGTTGGAGAAGGGACGCCTGGGTGGCTCACTCAGTTAAGCGGCTGCCTCTTGATTTCGGCTCAGGTCATGATCTCACCATTGTGAAACTTGATCTCCACGTTGAGCCCTGCATTCAGCATTGGCGCCTGCTTGAGACTCCCTCTCTCTCTCCCTCCATCCCTCCCAGCCTCTCAAAATAAATAAATAAACATTTAAAATAAACAATGTTGGGAAAGTATATTCTACACGTGTGTGTGTGTGTGCGCACATTGAATATTCATTCTTTTCTTAAGTTTATTTAATTTATCTTGAGGGAGAAAGTGTGAGTGAGGGAGGAGAAGAGACAGAGGGAGAGATGGAGACTCCCGAACAGTTTCTGCACTGACAGTGTGGAGCCCAGTGTGGGGCTCAAACCCAAGAACCATAAGATCATGACCTGAGCCGAAGTCGGACACTTAACTGACAGAGCCGCCCAGGCGCCCCTCAATATTAATTATTATTAAACATATCTGCAGAATCTTATCTCAAAATGTAGACCCAAATGTATACTCTAAACCTATAAAATTTCTGGTAAAAAACACAAGAACACTGGATAATTGTACATTAAAAACAAAACTCTATCCCCTGCCTTATAGCATGCACAAAAATTAATTCAACACGAGTCATATACGTATATTTTAGAAAGGAAACAAAAGAGCAAACCACAGAGTTAAAATAAATTGATAGATTGAACTTCGCCAGATTTTAAAACTTGTTCTCCTCAAAAGATATTTTCCAGTCACAGACAAGGAGGAAATATTCATGATACATTTATCCATATTACATACTAATGTTTTGTAAACCAATTATAAAAAAAAGAAGGACCCAATTAAAACAGGCATATGGCTTGAACATTCTTTCAACAAAGAAGATAGGTAAAATGGCCAGTAGACTCATGAAAATAAGCCGAAATCATACTTTGCTCATGGGAATACAGTATATATTACAATCACTTGGGCGTAATGTCTGGCCGTTGCCAGTACACTGAGGCTCACAGCTCTTCTATGACCCAGGAGTTCCCCTCCTGTATATTTACCCAAGAGAAATGAAAACAGATAGCCACCAAAGGGCTTGCCCACGCATGTGTGTTTTGGCTGCACACAGAATAATCAAACACCGGAAATAACTCAAATAACTATCAAGAGGAGAATGGATCAACAGATTTGCTATATTTATGCAACACTTACACTACTCAATAATAAAAAATGAACTTCTGGTACATATTTCCACATGGATACATTTCACAAACTTTATGTTAACTGAAAGGAGCCAGTTATAAAAGAGCATCTGCTGTAGGATTCCATTCATACGAAGACTAAGAAAATGCAGTGCCAACCCATGTTGACAGAAATCAGAAGAGTGGTGGCCTGTGGTGTGCGTAGCGCCTAGAAGAGAAATTTCTGAGTGCGTGGGGATGTCCTACATTTCAACGAGGCTGTGAGCTATACAGACCCATGCTCTTATGAAACCCATTTAATTTTACACTTAACAATATTCATATTACTCAATGCAAATTTCATCTCAATAGATACATGAATCTAATTCTCCATTCTTTCTGCAACCTAGAGCTATCTGTGCACTATGTGACATTACCTATTTCTTAAAAGATAAAAATAGATACAAATAAGTGTGCTTTTCTTATATTCAAACTGTTTTTTCTTCATGTGTTTTCATATTATTTGTATACTTTTGTGGCTGCATTTATACATATATATAATGCATAAATATAATTAACATGGTTAAATATACTATATACACACATATCATATATATAATTTATTGTCAAGTTGACTAACATACAGAGTATACAGTGAGCTCTTGGCTTTGGGAGTAGATTCCCATGATTCATCACTTCCATACAACACCTAGTGCTCGTCCCAACAAGTGTCCTCCTCAGTGCCCATCCCCCACCGTGCCCCCCCCCCCCCCCCCCCCCCCCCCCCCCCCCCCCCCCCCCCCCCCCCGGCCTCCCCATCAACCCTCAGCTTGTTCTCTGTATTTAAGGGTCTCTTATGGTTTGTCTATCTCTCTCTGTCTCTGTTTGAAACTATTTTTGCCCTTCCCTTCGGTTAAGTTTCTCAATATCCACCTAGGAGTAAAAACATATCTGTCTTTCTCTGACTGACTTACTTCACTCAGCATAATATCCTCCAGTTCCATCCACGTTTTTGCAAATGGCAGGATTTCATTCCTTCTCATTGCCATGTAGTACTCCATTGTATAGATAAACCACATCTTCTTTATCCATTCATCCGTTGGTGGACATTTAGGCTCTTTCCATGATTTGGCTATTGTTAGCAGTCCTGCTGTTTACATCGGGGGACATGTGTCCCTATGAATCAGCACTCCTGCATCCTTTGGATAAATTCCTAGTAATGCTATTGCTGGGTCATAGGGTACGTCTTTTTTAACTTTTTGAGAAACCTCCATGTTGTTTCCCGCAGTGGCTGCACCAGTTTGCATTTCCACCAACAGTTCAAGAGGATTCCCCTATCTCCACGTCCTCACCAGTCCTGTAGCCTCCCGATTTGTCCATTTTAGCCACTCTGACCAGTGTGAGGTGGTATCTCAGTGTGGTTTTGATTCCTTTTCTCTGGTGGAAGAGCGAGACTAAGGGAGAGGTGGTTCTAGATTTTCCTGAAAAGGAATTACACATAAATTACATGTTTGCTAACAGAGCTAATATATTAAATGTATTCTTGTCTAGGAATAAAATAAATCACTAAGTATATATCATTAATAAAGACATATGAGACCTTTCACATTATGTCAAATTATTACATTAAAAAGCTTGAGAGAGAAAGGGCAAGCCAATAAAACTTGAATATGCTAAGTAATCATTAGAGCTGGGTGTGATAATTGAAATTTGCTTTGCAGTAATTTCATTAAAAATTCATAAGTGTTCTGGCCTTCCCTTCTCTGCCGGGTCTAGTGAGGAGTTACACCATGTCAGCAGAGGGTGTGTGTGCTGTATACACATTGCTGACGACCGTGCAGAGCCCAGGACACAGGCGACAAAGGTGAGGGGAAGATGTAATACAAATTACCTAAAATAATTTCACTGGATCTTGAATTTAAGTATTTTTCCTAGGAGCGTGTGGGTAGCTACCATTCAGTTTTAAACTCCAGGGGAAGGTATATTTTTCTTCATAATCTCATATGCCTTATACGGTGTCTTGTGCAATGTGGAATACTTGGCAATTAGCCTAGACTGATTAATGTTACAAACTATTTCACCTCTTAGGATGATATATTTCATGATCTACTCAACTATTATTTTTTAAATATTGCATGTGGGAGGAAGATAATTGTCACTGACACCTTCTCCCTGGAGTCTTCTGGAGAAATCTGAGCATCTGGCATGGCATATATAAACTCTCAGCATGTATCAATTGATACAAGAGTTTCAAGGGATATTCTTACAGAGCAGTGTCTGATGTCATCTTATGGTCATTGCCAATCCATGAATTTGCTTTCCAAAGCTTGGGTATCGTGTCTGAGAAATCACTTATGGCCGGATTTCTTCAAAATCCCTTACTTTGTATTAGGAGAGGTCTTGTCAAATTTAAAATGCATTTTGCTGAATAGATTTTCTTAAAAAAATAAGTCCTATGTGTTTTAAGGACAACTGACAATGTGTTTTAATCCACTTAAGAATAGCTTACTGAAATGCCTATTGGTAAGAGCTCTTAGAAGCCCCCAAAGCCTTAAGAATTTAACCTACCAGTGATTTGAGACATTATCTCAAAAAATGATAACTATCCACTGAGGGCAAACCAATTAGAATCTCTCATGACTGGGCTTCCCGTAAATCTTGAATTTCAGAATGTTTTGATACATTCTTAAAAAATGTAATATGCAAGGTGATTCTTATCTGAAGGCTTTAAAAGATAGATTATAGATTTCACAGTCAAATAGTATACAAATGCCAACCTATTTAAATCATCTGAGACATGTATCCTAAAAATAGTGATGCTTTAAAGGAACAGGCTTATAATCATATGTCATGATAGGCAAAATTGCATCCATTCATAAATTTCTCAAATGGGATTTGACAGGTTGATGCCATTCATGAAATATCAGTTCATGTCCCCAATTGCTCTATTTAGCACGGGCTAAACAATAATTTACTTGGTCCAAACTTAGATTCTACTAATTTGCTTTTGGCTTCACTACACGTACTGGCACAAAGGGTTTCTAGATCAGTTGCTATATGGGGGGTGTAGTAAATGAAAGGTGGGAAATTCTATCAGATTTTGTCACTAATTTTACTTCCTAAGCAAACACTGATACATAGCTAAGCCATCTTAGAAAGTTTAAATAAGTCGGGAAATACATATTCATATAAATGGAAATATACATTTGAATATATATTTATATATATACTCTCCAATACTCACTAAGCAAAAATTTAACATGAATCCTTTTATATTATGCATTTGGGTTATTTTATTTTTCAATCTCCCCGAATTTGGGGGAAATATAAAATACCTGTTGGGAAAACACCATTCTAAGGGATGTTTCCTTCCAGGGCATCATGTAATGAACTAGAAGATAATCAAGTTACTCTCCAACAACCATAGTTAATGTAATTTTACAGGACCAAAAATAAATAAATAAAGTCTTCACTGCAAAGTCTGAACTTGGCAGATTCCGAGTCATCTGCCTTCTCCAAGTTCTCTGCGTGCGCGGAAGACTTGTTCAGACACTTGCCTTCATCCATGATCATCACCTCAGCTTTCACTTAAGATTTGAAACAGATTGTTGAACATGAATTACTGTATCCCCAGAGTTAAATTGCCATCATTTTAATCAACCCATATTTATTTATTGACAGTTGCGCATGGGTCACCTTTGCCCGGCTGCCCTGCTAGGTGTCTGGCCACTAGCTCTCAGGGCCCCACGCTGGTGACCCTTCACAAGAGCCTTCCTCAGTTTCCCATGATTTGTTTTCTAGAGTTTCTATCCGGACTATCGGATCTAACCTCTTGATCGATTCTCTGCTGTTACCTGAAATTCACACCCCTGCCTTAACTTTCTTCCCTGGCTGTCTGCCTGCTAATTACCTCCACTCGCTGATCAGAAAACCTCTAACTCCATCCACATAAAACACAGAAGACTCCACAGGAGATGCTGTGCACCTGCTGGCCAAGGGCCCCGGCAGGGCAGGTGTTTGCTCTGACTTGGACATGAGTCTTCGGGATCTGAGTAAACTTCAAAATGCCTCTCAGTTGGTTATGTCATGGAAAAACGTGAATACCAGCGTCTGTCCCAAGAAAAGGTGCTGTGAGTGCTGAAGCCAATAAGCGTGCAAGGTGCCCAGGCCCCCGGGCGGGTCAGCAAGTGGTGGCTCTTACTAACAAGCATTCTGGTGTCTTTCGTCTGATTTCCTTTAGACGTCTGATAGTCCCTTGTGATATGTCTGTTACAAAATATTATACATTTGCATTACTTTTCAGTTTGAATAAATTGTAGCTGCAACCTTTAACTTTATATTCATTAAGAACAGCATATCGACTAGATATTCATTAAGAACACCAAATCTACAAGCGTTGTAGGATCATTTTAAATTATTATCTCTCTTTTAGTTTTTAAGCTGTTATCCAAATACATGTATTTTAGTATTTATTTATTTAAATGTTTTAATAAAATGTCTATATGCAAGGTGCATTACCCTGTGATTTGATATACACAGACAGAGCAATCACATAGATTTTAGAAAATATGTGTTCAGTTAATAATTAACATCTTAAACTCCCACATTTCTCCCTCTACCAGCAAATACGAGTGCTGTCAAAAATAAGGTAGAAAATGATCGCAGGTGATTTTAGAAATCAGAATCTGAGACTGACCGGCTTCTGTTCCCGACATGCTGATCGTTGGCCGATCGGCTGTAGCTGGCCGGGAGACAGGGAGGCAGCCCCCTGGAGCTCCGTGTGAAGAAAGGCCAAAGAAAGATGAACAACTCTGGTCTCTCCAGGTCAGTTCACGCTCACGTGTGGACACGGGCTTGACTGCTGCTTCACTCAGTTTTCAAAGGCTGGTCTTTACTTTGGTGTGGCGGGGCCACCATCTTCAATAATGTTCTTGAGATTTGTTTTTATTTATTCTTTTTCTGTAAGTTATTTCATGTCTTTCCAAAACCGCCTGGTTGTCTGTGGTGCATCCTGCTTCTGCAAGGGGAGAATTTACTGGTGAGTAACTGTATGGAAGCTGCTCTCCGGCCTCGCTCACCTACACCAAGCACAAATGTGAAGGTTGCGCTGCGTAAGTCATGGAGAAGAGGCCCTCCTGGAGTGCTGCTGATGTAAAACATCTTCAGTGAGAGAAGCAGGAAGAGATAAGATAAGAGATAAGAACTCCTCTCTAAGATTGGGCCCATGGTGCTAAACGGACTCACAGGGGCATCTGACATAAGACATAAGAACTACGAACACCTGGGGCGCCTGGGTGGCTCAGTCGGTGAAGCCTCCGACTTTGGCTCAGGTCAGATCTCACGGTTCGTGGGTTCGAGCCCTGCGTCGGGCTCTGTGCTGACAGCTAGCTCAGAGCCTGGGGCCTGCTTCCGGTTCTGTGTCTCCTTCTCTCTCTACCCCTCCCCCTCTCATGCTCTGTGTCTCTCTGTATCAAAAATAAATAAAACATTAAAAAAATTAAAAAAAAAAGAACTACGAACACCAACTAGCTCTCCAGGGGGGAGGGTGAGTGTGGGGGGGTAGCTGTGTGTGTGGCTCTGGAAGAGAGGGAGAGAGAGACCAGGAGGAGAGAGAGGAGAGAAGAAGGAAGAGAAATTGTAGAAAAAAATTTGTGACTTCTTGTCAAAATGTAATGATGTAAGTTACATAAAATCCAGAGATGTATTAAGGCATTAATTAATGTAATGTAAATTAAGAATATTAAGCAAGATTAAATGTAAAAGAAAAGTATACTTAAGGGTTTTGAATTTCACGGTAGTGTTGGTTTGCGGCCGTGGGCCCCGGGAGCTCAGCACCAAAGACGCGACGCCACGCGGCTCACCCCGGAAACAGGTCTCAGGAGGCCGCAGCAGGTGTGAGCATATGCCTCAAGATGCAAATCGGGAGATGCAGTTGAGCTGATTTAGGAGAGAAACTTGGGGAGGAATTCGTCACTAGACAGCTGGACTTTATAGTCGCATTTACATCCCTGAGTGACAGCGACAAAATTACCCCGTTTGGTCAGTGGAGATGTACTTGATGGACAGTCACTCTTCAGTGTGGGAGGGACACCCCTGCCATTCAGGGGGCTTTCTGGCTGCGTGAGAAATGTGTCATGTTCGTGTAGAGTGTCCAATTTCTGAGAGGCTATTAGTGCTCGATTCATGAATATCGTATCCCACAAGTTGGCACAAAGCCACAGCCAAGTTCAGCCAGGGAGTCCTACGTCCTGCCACGTGTAGAAAAGCTAGCCCGACGCCATCCACCCAGAGCCCTTTTGAGCACGTGCTCTCCCCTACTGACTGAAACATACAGGCTATGGATGAGAACAAGGTTGCTACTCTAGAGGCTGATGTTCGAGGCAAAAGTATGCAGCAGCGAAGGAGAGAGGGGCATCTCATCCAGAACATGTAGCTCTACTCTGTTGAGTGTTTCTGTCCCTCCCTCCCTCCCCTCTCTGTGTGCCTGTCTCTCTTTCTTTCCATCTCTCTGTCTCTTCGTCTCTCCTGGGGAGGACTAGCAAAATCCATCAGGACTTCTGCAGTGCACCCACCCTAGGAGAGGTGAGGTGCTGGGTGACGGTGCTCTGGGGCGTTTGATCCTTGACTCACATTCTATGCGGGACAGCCAGTGAGACTCTGGGCAGCGCTTGCATCCTTATTGGTTCTTTTACCCAAAAGCCTTTCTGTTTTGTCATTTTGTTTGTATTTAATCTGTCTCATTGGTGACATAATCGAAATCTTTACCCCCTCTCCTAGGGCTCTCGTGAAAACTCACACGACAGGTCACAGCTGCAAACACATAGAAGTAGATACAGGGAGAGGGCGGTCCGAGTGCACAAAGAACGGAGGCTGATCCCTGGGCACCTTGAACTTCACGCTGAAGCACTGAGCTGTAAATGGTAGTATTTTCCTCGGAAAGCGGTTGTGAGGATTAATGTAGATGATATAATTTAAGAAATTAGTTCCATGCCTGGCACAAAATAAACACTCAATACTTGCTATCTGTCTCTCTTTTCTTTATCCTGCCTGTAGAATTTTTTTATCTCTAAATGCAGTAATGAAATTATTGTCACTGACAGTCTCTGGATGACGGAATCAGCTGCAGTTACTAAATGTCCCTCTGGGAGATTTTAAAAAAATGCTCCCACTTTGATTTATTTAATTTATTTTTTTTACTTAATAGTTTATTGTCAAATTGGTTTCCATATAACACCCAGTGCTTCTCCCCACAAGTGCCCCCCACCAAGACCATCACCCCTTTTAAAAATAAAATGTTTTCACCATGTAAAATATTTTTCACAACTGATTCTTACCATTTTTCATTACTGGAAAACCTACAGTTTTCTACTAATTATACCTAGTTATTGAATTTGGGGGGCAAATATCATTTACCGGCCACTATTTCAACTACACTTTGTTGATGTAACTATCCTCTTATATTTGTATTTTTATGTCTATTGAACTTGTTTCTATTAAAAACAGTATTACACAAAAGACCCCGATTAACCACAGTTATATTGAAGAAGAAAACCAAAACGGGAGGCATCACAATCCCAGACTTTAGCCTCTACTACAAAGCTGTCATCACCAAGACAGTATGGTATTGGCACAAAAACAGACACATAGACCAATGGAATAGAATAGAGAACCCAGAGCTGGGCCCACAAATGGACGGTCAATTAATTTATGACAAAGCAGGAAAGAGTATCCGATGGAAAAAAGACTGCCTCTTTAGCAGATGGTGCTGGGAGAACTGGACAGCAACATGTAGAAGAATGAAACTAGACCACTCTCTTACACCATGCACAAAAATAAACTCAAAATGGCTGAAGGACCTGAATATTAGACAGGAAACCATCAAAACCCTCGAGGAGAAACTAGGGAAAAACCTCCTAGAACTCCACCGCAGCAATCTCCTACTCGACACATCCTCAAAGGCAAGGGAAATTAAAGCAAAACTGAACCCTTGGGACCTCATCAAGATAAAAAGCTTCTGCAAGGCAAAGGAAACAATCAAGAAAACTAATAGGCAACAGACAGAATGGGAAAAGATAGTTGCAAACGACATATCAGATAAAGGGCTAATATCGAAAATGTACAAGGAACTCACCAAACTTCACACTCACAAAACAAATAATCCAGTGAAGAAATGGGCAGAAGACATGAACAGACACTTCTCCAAAGAGGACATCCAGATGGCCAACAGGCACATGAAACGATGCTCAACATCACTCATCGTCAGGGAAACACAAATCAAAACCACACTGAGATACCACCTCACGCCAGTCAGAGTGGCTAAAATGAACAAATCAAGAGACTATAGATGCTGGCGAGGGTGTGGAGAGATGGGCACCCTCCTACACTGTTGGTGGGAATGTAAACTGGTGCAGCCGCTCTGGAGAACAGCGTGGAGGTTCCTCAAAAAAACTATCCATAGAACTCCCTTATGACCCAGCAATAGCCCTGCTAGGGATTTACCCAAGAGATACAGAAGTGCTGATGCATAGGAGCACATGTACCCCAATGTTCATAGCAGCAATGTCAACAATAGCCAAATCATGGAAGGAGCCTAAATGTCCATCACCTGACGAATGGATCAAGAAGATGTGGTATATATACACGATGGAGTACTACATGGCAATGAGAGGGAATGACATATGGCCATTTGTAGGAAAGTGGATGGACCTTGAGGGTGTCATGCTGAGCGAAGTAAGCCAGGCAGAGAAGGACAGACACCATATGTTTGCACTCATAGGTCTAGCAGGAAAACAGGAGAGACCTAATGGAGAACACGGGGGAGCAGAGGAGGGAGAGAGAGTTGGGGAGAGAGAGGGATGCAAAACTTGAGAGATTGAATACTGAAAATGAACCGAGGGTTCAAGGGGAAGGGGGAGGGGGAAAAGAGGTGGTGGTGATGGTGGAGGGCACTTATGGGGAAGAGCACTGGGTGCTGTATGGAAAACAAGTTGACAATAAAATATTATGAAAAAAAACAAAAAAACATTTGTAATATGTAAATTGTGTGTACCCCTTAGAACAGTGATTGGCACAGAGGTTTAAGTAAAATAAAATGTCAGAATTTAAAAAAACAGTATTACAATAAAATGTCAAATAGAAACCCTTTCTTCATTATTTCCTTTGAATATATTTGTATCAGGGGAAATACCGATTCCTCTTACGTGAGCATAAAACATTTACTATGTATAACTTTTTGGATACGCTGCCAAATTGACTTTATAAAATGTTGTACCAATTTTTATTCTTACCAACAATCTCTAAAAGAGGCTACAGTGCCCAGACCTTCCAGTATTATTATAATATTCATGTTTTACTAATTTGATATGTTGAGAGATTTTTTAAATTTTTGCTAGATCTATGAAACTATTTTTACCGTTAGTTCTATTTTTCACTTTCTCCTCTGTAAAATTCCATAAAAATTTATACTATTCTATTTTCCCAATTTTATATTGGAGATTTTAGTGGCGATCATGTTTTTGTATATTGAGGAAATTTCTTGTTGCCATATTTGTGACAATGGTGCTACAGTTTTCCCTTTTAATTTTATTGTTGCTGAATAGGCATTTCAAATGTAGTCTTTCCATATTATTGGTTTCCTTCCTTAAAAAATGTTGCCTCAGCTCGCCTGGGTGACTCAGTTGGTTGGGCGGCGGACTTTGGCTCAGGTCATGATGTCACAGTTCATGAGCCCCGCGTATGGCTCTGGGCTGACAGCTCAGAGCCTGGAGTCTGCTTCTGGTTCTGTGTCTCCCTCTCTCTCTGACCCTCCCCTGTTCGTGCTTCTCTCTCTGTCTCTCAAACATAAATGAAAACATAAAAAAAAGAAAAAGAAATTGTTGCCTCACCAAAGGATCAGACAATCATTTGACCCTATGTTCATTTAGCATGAATGATGTAAGTTTTACATACGTCTCTATAATGTGATTAAATTTTGCTTTGGCTTTAATGAGAGGCGAAGATGTTTTATTTAAAGTTTAAAACCCGGGGCTCCTGGATGGCTTGGTTGGTTAAGCCCCTGACCCTCGGTCTCAGCTCAGGTCATGATCTCACAGTTCGTGAGTTTGAGCCCTGCATCAGGCTCTGTAAGGATCGTAAGGAGCCTGGTTGGGGTTCCTTCTCTCTCTCTCTCTCAGCCCCTCCGCTGCTTGTGCTCACTCTAACTCTCTCTCTCTCTCTTTCTCTCTCTCTCTCAAAATAAATATATTAAAAAAACAAAGATTAAAACACAACCGTGGGGCCTGTGCGTTGTTGAGCCGCCCTGGTGTGGAAGTCCCACACTGCTCTTCGAAACTGATAGCGCTCCCCCAGCTGAGCCGAGTCTAAATTGGGTCTGATGTTTGTTTCCAGTCTGGCCTCCGTAGCCAGTTGAAAACCAACAGGAGTGTTTCCTTGGGGCTCCGAGGCCTTACCCGAAGGCGCCCTTCAAGTAAGATACAGGAATTCCCCTGCGGCTCCAGAACACTCTCCCAGCGCTCTACCGAAGGCTGCTTCCCGGATTCCACAAAGGCGCAGTCGGACGTAGCTGCTCAACAAAACGCACCCTGTCAGCATAAACGAACTAGTCAATAAGTTAATGGCAGGAATCGATGAGAAAGACTTGGAGGAGACCTTAATGAGAGAAACAGCTGCTGATACAAATTGCATTTCCGGGGAATCGACAGAGCGCAGGGCTTGCCGGCAGCCAGCGGCGCGAGTGGTGGAGGTGGACATGGCTTGGTCAGGAACCAGCCCCTGCAGCTTCTTCCCAGACAGACAAGCTGATGTTTGATTGGCCAGCCGGAGCCCAGGCTTGTATTCATACAATGATGGAGCCCCCTAAATTTATAACTATTTTCCTTTTCTTTTGCTTGTGAAAGTGTGGGTCAATGACTAGAATTCTCTCTCCCTTTTAAAAAAATATTTTTACAAGTTTATTTCCTTCTGATAGAGTGAGTGAGTGAGAGAAAGCAAGCGTGAGCAGGGGAGGGGCAGAGACAGAGGGAGAGACAGAATCCGAAGCAGACTCCAGGTGCTGAGCTGTCAGCACAGAGCCCGACGCTGGGCTCGAACCCACGAACTGTGACATCATGACCTGAGCCAAGTCGGACACTTGAAGACTGAGCCGCCCAGGTGCCCCTTATGTCTTTTTAAAACAGAGTTTCCTTTAGACTTTCTAATCTATCAAAATAACCAAATAATAAAGTAAGTCTACAATTAGACTCAGAAAAGATCATTTTATGCCTCTTATTATTCTGTGACAATGGTTTTCTTAATGAGCCAAACAAATGTGGCATTGAGAAGAGTCATAAACCTCTGGTCCTCCCACAAGAGCCTGCTGTGAGCACCCACACACCCGAGTGAGAATAATCCCTCACCTTAGAGAAACAAAGATGTAAAAGTCGTTCGGGCACAAAAGAAATGTAAAGGGGGTGGCGAGCCAGAAGGTGGGCGAGGGAAGACGAGAGGCTGGGAGGGAAGGAGGGCAGGCAGCAGAGAGCCCTGTCCCCTGGCTGGCCACCACTGCCATCACGAGTCAAGGCCAGAGTCCCCGAGCGGCTACTCTGGACATGGCTGCATCCATCTGACCTGTCAGCCGTGCTCAGCAGAGGGCTAATGGACCTTCACAGATCAATATGCGAACTTGCCCGCTGCACGGCCCGCGAGCCCCCGCTCCGGCGGCTCCAGCTGGGCCAGAGGGGCGTTGGACGCTCCGCCGCTGCCCCCAACCGCCGCTCAGAAAGGCGCAGAAGGCCTTTCTCCCCCGCGGCCCTCTGGCGTGGGAAAGGGGCGGCGGAGGTGTGGGCTTAGGCTGATGATAGATGTGTGGTGTTAGGGGTGCCTGGGGGGCTCAGTCGGTTAAGCATCCAACTCCTGGTTTTGGCTCAGGTCATGATCTCACAGGTTCGTGAGGTTGAGCCCACATAGGGCTCTGCCTGACGGTACACAGAATCCCACTACTTGGGATTTTCTTTCTCTCTCCCTCTCTCTCTCTCTGCCCCTCCCCCACTCAGCTTGTCTGTCTCTCAAAATAAATAAATAAGCTTAAAAAAATAAAAATAATCCACTCATCAGGTGATGGACATTTAGGCTCTTTCCATGATTTGGCAATTGTTGACAGTGCTGCTATGAACATTGGGGTACATGTGCTCCTATGCATCAGCACTTCTGTATCCCTTGGGTAAATCCCTAGCAGTGCTATTGCTGGGTCATAAGGGAGTTCTATGCATAGTTTTTTGAGGAACCTCCATACTGTTTTCCAGAGCGGCTGCACCAGTTTACATTCCCACCAAGAGTGTAGGAGGGTGCTCGTCTCTCCACACCCTCGCCAGCATCTATAGTCTCTTGATTTGTTCATTCTAGCCACTCTGACTGGTGTGAGGTGGTATCTCAGTGTGGTTTTGATTTATGTTTCCCTGACAATGAGTGATGTTGAGCATCGTTTCATGTGCCTGTAGGCCATCTGGATGTCCTCTTTGGAGAAGTGTCTGTTCATGTCTTCTGCCCATTTCTTCACTGGGTTATTTGTTTTGTGGGTGTGGTATATATACACAATGGAGTACTACATGGCAATGAGAAAGAATGAAATCTGGCCATTTGTAGGAAAGTGGATGGACCTCGAGGGTGTCATCCTAAGCGAAATAAGTCAGGCAGAGGACAGATACCATGTGTTTGCACTCATAGGTCTAACAGGAAAACAGGAGAAACCTAATGGAGGACCAGGGGGAGGGGAAGAGGGAAAGAGAGTTGGGGAGAGAGAGGGATGCAAAACTTGAGAGACTATTGAATGCTGAAAATGAACTGAGAGTTGAAGGGGAAGGGGGAGGAGGGAAAAGAGGTGGTGGTGATGGAGGAGGGCACTTGTGGGGAAGAGCACTGGGTATTGTATGGAAACCAATTTGACAATAAACTATTAAAAGAAATAAAAATAAAAATAAAAATAAAAATAAGTGTGCACAGTTAGGTTCATTATCAGAGGCTATTTTGGAACGCCTAACTTGCTCTCACTGTGAACACAGCAGGAGAGTCCAGCCTAGGGTCCATGCCCATCGGCAGACGGGTAAGGAGGGCATGGCGACCTGCCTCTGTATTCAAGTCATATTTCACCCTCTCTTTTTTTTTGGAGAAATTAGAGGAAAATGAATCTAAAGTTAAAAGTATAGAATTTTTTTTTTTTTTATATTTTGCTAATCAAGGACGGACTGAGGTTCATTTATTTGGTAGCAAAATGGAAGGGCCATTGATCATCTTTTCCACGTCTTCTGCTATTGGTTTGTATTCCGGAGCAGAGACAGAAGCCACTTCCCGCTGGCTTTTTGTAAATCCACGTGCCCCCAGCGCACGCCCCTGTGCCAAGGTAGAGTTGGAGGATGAACCTGGCTGGCGTGCTCTGTGGAAGGAGGGCTTCTGCTCACCGGACAGCACACACTGTGGCCACGGACCGAAAGTGCATTGTGTGCTTAGGGATTCACTATGCTCAGTGGGTCTGCTCTGCGGAGCACCAGGGTTTAGATCCAAGTCCTGTCTGTGGCCCATGAGCGCCCAGCTCAGCCGGACCACGAACCGTGCTGGCCTGTCCAGCAGCGCGCACGGACACGCGGACACTCGGGCTGGGTTGGCACATCCCCACCAGACGTCCCACGTGCAGGGGAGTGGCGCACCTGTTGCAGCACACCCTGGCGGAAGCCTGCCGGCAGGAGCCAACAGTGCCATATTTGAGAACGAAGGTTCGGGCAACCCGGGTCTCCTGAAGACTCCATCACTGCCCATTATGGAAAATCGCTCTTGCTCCAAAACGACATTTGAGAACACGGGTAACGAAGTCCTAATGTGAATGTATAAATTTCGATCGTGAGGCTCGGAAGGGGGCAGGGAGATGAGCTTGATAAATACTTTATGCGTCCGTGATGGACCCGCGTGTGATGTTACCCCAATAAATCATGGAGCTCGAAGGTCACAGCACTCGAATGCTGTCTCCCTGCCTGCAGAATGTCTGCCTCTTTAACTCAGCCGGACATCGAGTGAGAAGTTAATAACGCACCTTGACGTGGGGGCATGCTCACGACAGGCTGGGGGCAGATGCAGATTCGTCCCAAGAGAATGCCTCCCTCTCTCCCTCCCTTACCCCCCAGACCACAGACCCCCGACTCCGAGGGACGGGGTGGCCGACACCACACGGCAGTTGGGGTGACCTTGCTTAACAGGGACAGCGACTCCCCTAATCACGCGTAACCCTCACACCCAGGTTTTGCACTTAAAAATTGCATTTCACGGGTAAATGTTGCCAGCCAGAGGACCCGGCTTTCAGCACATTAGCAGTGCTTTTAGTGCTTTCAAAATTCGGTCTGAATGAGTATGTCGAAGCGGGAAGAAATAAATGTCCGCTGATCCTTACAAGCCAGTCATCTCCAGCACTTTAGTCCATGAGGACGGGGGTGGGTGCTGTCATAGACGGGATCCATCCCTGGGGAGGGGGGATCAGGAAGATACACGTGATGGTTTTTCTTTGTTTTTCCAAAGCTGCAAGACCGAGGGGTAGACGTTGCTGCCAGCACACAAGTCAAACTCACCCAATGAGGGCTGTGTCTAGAATCCAAGGCAAGAAGGCTCCGGACAGTGAGAACCGAGCCCTGTTCTCATTTCCAGTTCTGCCACAGACATGGAATGTGGACTTGGGCAAACGTTTCTTTCCTCAGAGTCCACGAAGCCCACCATTTAGAATGTGGCAAATGGCAATAATCAGTCTCGGCATGTTCCATAAAGAGAATGCATTTACTCTTGTATCGGTGCAGAATTACTAGCTATAACTTGTACACGTGTGTACATAAACACACACACATCATATTGAACTCTTCATAAGAAACATATCATTGAAATGCAAATTGCTATTACTATTTTGTAAATAATTTGAAGATGAATAATGTCTGTCATAAGGGGGAAAAACCTATATTTCCCTCATGCATGTTGTAACTTGTGATTATTGAGGTGTGTCTATAACTTGTGTTTATGTTGGATGATTCTTTTGCTGAGGATTTCTGTTATTAAGTACAACCTGTTATTTGGAATGCCCTAATTGGATAATTTATTTCTGACCACTTGAATCCTAAAAGTACCACTGAGGACGTGGGCTGCGGGCTCCGGACGGAGCAGAGCAAGGAGTGAGTTTACAGATGCGTGTAGGCACCGGATCACACAGGCTGCATGGACTCTCTCTCCCATGTGGGGAGTCCGTCTGTTGGAAAGAGTAATCAGCACGTTTTCCAAAATCCAGCTCTTTGAGGTTAGCCTGCCTGGGGTGATTTATCGGGGGCTCTGTCTTCAAAGCAGAGGACATTCTAGTTTGGGAGTCTGGGATCCGTCTCCACGATTACAGAGCAGGAACACACATCAGGATTAGAGGTGATCAATCAATCAATCACAGATCAATAAAAAAATACATTCAAGATGAACTCCCCATCAGTTTCATTTATATAAAGCCACATAAGTAGCTTGACTGCTCACCCGTGGCAGAGATGAATAAACGGAGTCATGCTAAAATGCCTGTGTTGACAAGGTGGCTAAACTCTTATGAGGACTGAGCCGGACACCTGTACGGGCTTGTGACAGAATTGTTCCTGATTCATGAAACCTGTTTCTTGTAATGACAGCTTGATGGGCCGTGTTCTACTCGGCCTTCATAGAGTAGACTGGGGGGCATCAACATGTCCCCTGCACAGTGAGGGCTATGATGTCGCCTTGGACCCCTTTCCCTAACAAGGCCACCCAGGTGGGCAGAGTCCTCAGGAAAGGAGTGAGCTCATTCTTAGGGAGAACGTGAGCATCGCTGGAGGACCCAAGAACTGCTCTTCCCGCGGTCCCCACATATGCGCACACACCTTAGAGCCTCAGAGACGCTCTCAGGAGCCTCGCCTCCACTGCCCCCTGGGCACTCAGTTACTACAGGGCCACCGTGTGCCTCTGGGCCTCCAGGTGGGAAACTATTGATGACAACACGTGAGGACCAGACTCTGGGGCCTGAAGCCTGACTGACCTGCACCAGAGACTCAGCCTGTGCAGAAGGCACAGTCGGGATGCTTCTGGCTACAAGCGACATGCGCCGGGCGTGTGCAATGGGTGGGCTTTGCTGCCACTTTGGTCCTTAAAGCCCCGGGGGGGGGATAGGGGGGCTGGTATTATCAGCTCAGTTTCAGAAACCCAAACTCAAGTTGGGGGACAGTGTCAAGGTCACTGAGGGCATCTTGCAGCCGGTCCTGGGCCACACAACAATGTTTAACAAGGTGCACTCAATGTTGCTAACGAATTCAGAGCACTCATCACAGTTTTTAAGAAACCTGCAGAAGCACTAACTCGTGGTGTAGGGCGGTTCAGAGGTGGAATTTAGTGACTCATCACTCACGTACAACACTCTGTGCTCATTCCAACAACTGACCTCCTTTTTAAAAAAGTTTTTATATATTTATTTTTTAATTAGAAAAATTTTAATGTTTTTTATCTATTTTTTGAGAGAGAGAGAGAGAGACAGCATGAGCAGGGGAGGGTCAGAGAAAGAGGGAGACACAGAATCTGAAGACAGGCTCCAGGCTCTGAGCTAGATGTCCGCACAGAGCCTGATGCAGGGCTCAAACCAACAAACTGTGAGATCATGACCTGAGCTGAAGTTTGACTCTTAACCAACTGAGCCCCCCAGGTGCCTCTATTTATTTATTTTCGAGACAGAGCAGAAGGGGGGCAGAGAGAGGGAGAGTCCTAAGCAGGCTCTGTGCTGCCATCAAGGAGCCCGACATGGGATCAAACTCATGACCTGTGAGATCATGACCTGCGCAGAAATCAAGAGTCAGACACTTAACCAACTGAGTCGCCCGTGTGTCCCCAAGGGTCCTCCTTAGTGCTCACCTCCTATTTAGCCCATGCCCCCTCTACCTCCCCTCCATCAAGTCTCTTTGTTTTCTGTATAACCGCCTCTTACGGTTTGCCTCCCTCTATGTTTTATCTTATTTTATTTGTCCTTCCCCTCCCTTTATGTTCATTTGTTTTGGTTCTAAAATCCCACATGAGTGAAGTCATACGATATTTGTTTTTCTCTGATTTATTTCACTTAGAATAATACACTCTAGTTCCATCCATGTCCTTGCAAATGGCAAAGTTTCATTCTTTTTTTTAATGCTTATTTATTATTGTCAGAGAGAATGAGATGGGGAGAGGCAGAGAGAGAGCAAGAGACAGCACTGAAACGGGCTCCAGGCTCTGAGCTGTCAGCACCAAGCTTGATGCAGGGCTCAAACCCACAAACCATGAGATCATGACCTGAGCAGAAATTGGATACTCAGCTGACTAAGCCACCTGTAAGCCCATGAAGTTTCATTCTTTTTGATGGCTGAGTAGTAATCCATTGTGTATGTACACTGCATCTTCTTTATCCATTCATCAGTTGATGGACATTTGGGCTCATTCCATAATTTGGCTGTTTCTGAGCTGTCAGCACAGAGCCATCCCAATGCGGGGCTCAAACCCACAAACCATGAGATCATGACCCGAGACGAACCCGGATGCTGAACCCACTGAGCCACCCAGATGCCCCTATTTTTAACTTTTTGAGGAAACTCCATACTGTTTTCTAGAGGGGCTGTACCAGTATGCATTCCCACCTACAGTGCAGGAGCGTTCATCTTTCTCTGCACCCTCACCAGCATTTGCTTCTTGTGTTGTTAATTTTAGCCATTCTGTTATGTGTGAGGTGGAATCTCATTGTACTTTGATCTGATTTGTATTTTTTGATGATGCGCGATGCTGAGCATTTTTCATGTGTCTGTTACCCATCTGGATTTCTTCCTTGTCAGAGTATCTGTTCATGTCTTCTGCCCACGAGTGAAGATTTTTTAAGCTCCATTATATTATTTACCAACTGCCAATGAAAAGTGCAGAAAGTAAGAGAGCTTTCCAGAGAAAACTCCCTCCCACCCCACTGCCAACAAGTCTACACAACAAGCAAGTTGGGTAAAACCCCAGAACGTGAGCCCCATGGGACACAAGACACTGGTCCACACTTTGGATGGCCCGGATGCGGTCGGAGCACGGAGAGGCTTCCCAGCCAGCGAGCCTTGGGGACCACAGCAGCCCGCAGAGCTCCAGAGCCAGCACGAGCTTCAAGCGAGAGGCCACCCCTTCCCGGCGGTGTCCGCAGAGCAGCACAGAGAGGGCTCTGGGTACACAACCAGGTGCATGAGGGTAGCTGGAGTTCAGTCATTTAAACTGTGTTCTGCAAGAACACTGGTCTTGTAGTCCAGCGTGAGGCTTCCTGGTGTCTGCCTCGATGCTTCTGTCCAAGGATCCCTGCAGGGGCTATGAGCCTGCCCTTTGGTCCTCACCTTGGACCCTCAGCACCTGTTTGCCAGGTGGTCCCCGTAGGGTTGCTCTGCAGGGTACGGGCAACGTGGAAGGGCCAGGGCCAGGTCCCCTCCGTGCTCCGATTCGGAGGCAAACACCGTGGTGCTCTGTTCTCTAATCTCATGCGCCAGGCGAGTCTGCAGCACAGGGGAACGGCTTCTGCTCAGAGTCTGCTTCTTCTTGCAGGGACACCCCCCCCCCCCGCCGGTGATGCGGCTGGGAGCATCCCCACTCTCCTGACCGCTGTAGCGTCTGACTGCTGCGCTAGATGCCAGGAAGGGGTTAGATGCTTGCGTTGTCACGTTATCTCCAGTGTGATCGCATCCTGCCCCATCCTATTCCATTCTGATGCTTGTCTCTGAGGTCACGAGTAAACACCCTCAGCCAAGGGCAGCAGACATGAGGAGGGTTTCATGAATCAGCTCCTGCTGGTCCCTGGGTGGTGGCCCCGATCCGTCTCGGGACACGTCACATGCTTGCGTTCTCCGGCTCGTCTCCACAGGAACGCCTTCTGCTCAGGTCCACAGCTGACTCCAGCAATGCCTCGTCCTTCACAAGCATCAGGTATTTATTGATATTTGTGACCAGTAGTTCTCCAGCAGTGTGTAAAACCTGTGTTTCATCCATCTGAAGTTGTCATATTCTTATAGCCAAAGCTCCTCCGGGTCTGGTCCACCCTGGTGCCTGGAGAATAATAATAATGCCATTGGTGTCATTATTGAACACACAGTGGATCAACCAAAGGAAAATCAAGAGAGGCCTCCACCATCTCATCCCAGGAAAAGTGGGCACACAGTGACCTGCCTGAGCATCTCACGGGACTGTTCCTTTGTCACTGTTTCATTAGGAGCCGTTCAACATGTCAGTCTTCATGCATGTGGTTCTCGTGGGTGTAAACAGGTGAAAGATGACGGTATTTGAACGGGTCAACAGGATCTATGCTCACCTCAGAAAGACTGAAAATAAAGGGGAGGACATTTTTGCACCTTTGGGTTAACTCTTTCTCTTGACAGAAAAAAAAAAATATCTCCAAATATCATCCACAGTGTCTTATCAGAAACCAGTAGGTTTCTCATCAAGTCAAACATCAAGTCTAGACTCGCTTCATTCACAAAAGCCACTAGATAATCCTCAAGAAATAGCTCCCACAGATGCCTCCTTGTGCAGTGAGCGAGGGGAGACGTCTCAGTACTGCAAGCAGAAGTCCCTTACTTTTTCTGGAAGCCATGATGAGGTCCGGCTCGAAGACGAAAGCCTCAGAAGAAGCTTCCACAGAGCCCGTCAGCCTGTGTGGACACCCTTCCTTTGGAAACCAGTGCATTCCAGCAGCCGACTGTTGGGACTCGGGTCTACTGGTTTGCACACTGGCACCTTCAGCAACAATGACCAGGTGGCCTTGTGGATGTCACTGCTCGGAGAGCTCCGGGCCCCAGGGGCTTCAGCAGCACCGATGAGCCTGCCCTGGGAATGGATTTCCGTCTGTCCCCCACGTCCGAGCTCTTAGTCACTTGGGGATGCTGAGCAAAGGCAGGGTGTCCTGAATTCCACTTCACTCATGATGTTCCTCTTGTTTTCCCGAGTCACGTGCTGGAGGGAGATGGCCTGGCTGCCAGAACGCACGAGAGGGTGAGGACCACAGGCTTGTTCTGGACCCATCAGATTCGGTGTCCACAGCGACCGAGACTCAGCTAAGTCATTCTCCGTCCAAGATGTCAGCAAGCCCTGGATCCCGGGCAGGATGGAACAGGCCAAGGACACTGGCGTCCACGTCTCTGTCAACACAGTTTGCAGGAATGCGGTGGGGGGGGGGTCTGTGCAGCCACACATTCTATCAGCCCCATCTCCAAGGTCGGTGGCATGTGACTCTTTCTTGCATAACTTCTGTGAGCCCCAGTCTCTCGCATAGCACTGGGTTCCAACACAGAGGTGGTATTTCCCAAGGTTACTAGTCTTTATGGTGGTGGGGTACCCAGACTGTGAGCGTCCCTGCCAGAAGGCCCCCCGCCCCCCTCTCCCAGAGCACCCCTGACAAATTGAAAGTAATCAAATGCCTGGTGTAATTCTGATAAAACTCTGGGAATAGAACTCTGGGCCAGGTCTGGCTAGAATTTTTTTTTTTTCAGACAGCCAGATTATTCAAAATTACAGTAATCATACACCGGTGAGGAAGGAAAATAGTGATGTGCTTTACAGAAACCACTTAAATGCCATACGTCTCGATAATGTAATGTCTCCACAACTGTTTCTGTTTAAAGCTAATAAAAGTAAACATAAGACATCGCCGTCCCTTCCTAGCAAATTTATTACTTTGAGCGACAAAATGACAAAATGATTAGCAGTTAATAAGGCCTCGGCTGGAAAGATTGACTGACATCGCGTCACTCAGCTAATTTCCGCTTCTCTGAGCTTCTTTCCTCTTCCTTCCAGCTCGGAGGGGATTGATATAATCACATCAAAGGCTTTCCTTTAAATGGGGAGAAAAATCATTTAAAAGGACACAGGCTGTGATTATTCAAACTAGGTTATTTGCACCTTGCATATATAACAATATCGGGAACAACTTCATTGCCCTGCCGTCACTGTCAGTCACTAATAGAAGAAATTTGCTTCCATTTTATCAGCGCCCTTGTGCAGCGCGGGCGGGGGAGGGGCAGCCATCGCCAGATCTGATAAGAAGCACGTGCACAGGAGCCAGGAGCGCTCAGCGGGACAAGACGGGTTTCTGGGCTCACGCTCAGTATGCAAAGTCTCCCGTTCCTGTCGTCTTCCCTCTGCTTCTTCCCACTCTGTCTGGATTCCGTTCCCCCGTTTTCCTTAAAGAATTACACGCAGGGGCATGAGTGCCAACCTCCGTGCGCTTCGGGGTGTAATTACCTGTCGCAGGCTTGGTATTTCACTTCCTTCCATGCTGAGCTTGGCAGACAAATTGTAGCAGGGCTGATTTAATACCTAAAGAAGTATGTCATATTCTCCTAGAAGACTTGTATCCGTGGGTGAAATGATGAGTGACCCAAGACTTGGCCCAAGTCGCAGCCCATGATCTACTTAGCATTTAGGGCTTGGCAGGTGGAACCACTGTCCTCTCTAACTGTAACTGGCTTAGAGGCGTGACAAACCGGTCGCCAGTCCGAAGTGACTCTTTCTTCTAGAAAGACGAGGGGTGTGCACGCTGGCCAGTGGGTGTCGGGCGGGTTGAGGGCCAGGAGACAGTGACTACAACACAGAAGATGGAGCATCCATCATGAAGGTCGGGAGGCAGAACTTGGTTACCAAGGCTGCAGGTGGATTAAGTCCCGGGCGTCCTGGGGGAGGCCAGGGAGCCTGGCAATCCAGTGAGATTGGGACGGAGTGGCCCATGTCGGAAGGCTGGACGACAAGCCTTGTTAATTCAGGAAACTGCAGAGCGGAATTAGTCCAGGCCCTGGTGGACAGCTGCGTGCCGGATTGTGCCGGGGAGATAAATTTTGCCTCGCCGCCGACACGCTGGCCACTGACAGGACACTGCTGTGAGTGGCTCATTAAAATGTCCAGCTTGCAGGAAATTTTAAAAATTTATAACGCTTCCTCTGGATGTCGGGGTCAAGTTCAATGGGCAGGAAAAAGCAGTAAAATAGCTCGGGGAGTTATTCGCAGATTACTATTTCAACAAGTTAGCATTTTTAACAAAAATTAAGAGTGCTGTGATGTCTTTGGAATTATAATCCTAAATCACAGAAAAAGACCAAGTGCATCCCCTTCTTGGTACTGGTCTCTGCGCCTGATAGGAACCAGTCAGTAAGATGCCAGGCACTGTGCCAAATAGTGTGTTTTCATCAGATTTGATTCAAATAACATGAGAAAACATGAGAAAATAATATCATGTCTGGTCGTTGCCAGGAAGAGGGAGTATGCCTTCTGAGTTGTCTGGAGTCACAACTTACAAACAGATAGAATGGTGGCTTAATTATATTTTAATATTATGACAAGATTTTCTTAGTGTCTATGGACTTACTAATACTGCTGTAAGGCCAGATAAATATTGCCTTGCCATGGGAACATGCAGTTTCTTCAGTGCGCGTAACTTATTTACCCATGCGAACACTTTCCAGGATGTGTAGGCTCTAAGTAGCGATCCTGGTGTAAGCCGCACACCACTTTGTCTAAATGTTCATCTACAATGACCATGTCTTGCTTCAGGGTCTTGTAGTCAGTGATGCACAGAGAGGTACTAAACGGGAGTGAGTCAATCTAGTTGGAAAGTAGAGACTCCACAATTCACAGAAGAGAAGGTACTCTCAGCTTATGAACAGAATGTTCAAGACTCTCCTTGGGTTCATATCCAAAATCTAACAGAAACATCTGTAAATCAATAGAAAAAATAGTAACCCAGTTTAAAAAAGAAAAGGGCAAATGACTTGAATAGACATTTCTCCAAGAAGACATATAATGGCCAAAGGTACATGAGAAGTTGCTTAACATTATTAAGCAATGCAAATCAAAACCACAGGGACACATCACTTCACACCTGTTAGAATGATTATTACTGAAAAAACAAAAGCTAACAAAAGTTGGCAGGACATGGAGAAGAAGGTACCTTGTTTGCTGTTGATGAGAATGCAGACCAGTTCAGTCTTCTGAAAGACGGCATGGAGTTTCCTCAAAAAATTAACAAGAGAACTATCATTGATCGAGCCGATCCA
This sequence comes from Helogale parvula, assembly GCA_004023845.1. Classification (NCBI taxonomy): domain Eukaryota; kingdom Metazoa; phylum Chordata; class Mammalia; order Carnivora; family Herpestidae; genus Helogale; species Helogale parvula. Next base: position 98,905 of record PJEM01002219.1, read on the forward strand.
GTGGGATATAAGCTACCAGACTTCTGGATATTAATCCGAAATCACCTAAATCAGGCTCTTGAAGAGGCACCTGCACGGCCACGTCCACTGTAGGATTACTCACAATAATGCAGCAATTTGGAAATGATGTAAATACCCATCAGTGGACAGATAGGTAAAGAATAAGCCAGTCACAGAAGGATGCCCACTGCCCGATTCCACTTGTCTGAGCAATCTACACTAGTGGAACGCATAGAAGCAGAATGAATCATGGTTTCCAAGGGGCTGGGGGCAGGGGAACAGGGGGGTTGTTGTTTGGGGGCTATGAAGTTTCAGTTATGTAAGGTGACTAAGTTCAAGTGTCCATCAAGAGATGGATGAAATATATTATGTATATTATAATATGCAATATTGTAATAACATTGTGTGGTGATGTACGACATGACCCTATTGTGGTAAGCCCTGAGTAATATATAGAATGGTAGAGTCAATATATCGTATACCTAAAACCAATGTAATATTGTATGTCAGCTCTACTTCAGTTACGAATAAAAAGGGCACCTGGGTGTCTCAGGCGGTTGGGCGTCCAACTTTGGCTCAGGTCATGATCATATGGTTCATGGGTTTGAGCCCCACGTTGGGCTCTATGCTGACAGCTCAGAGCCTGTTTCAGATTATCTCTTTGCCCCTTCCCTGCTCATGCTCTTTCTCTGTCTCAAAAATAAACAAAAAAAGACATTAAGAATAAAAAAGCTAGGGGTGCCTGGTGGCTCAGTTGGTTAAGCATCCAACTTCAGCTCAGGTCATGATCTCACAGTCTGTGAGTTCGAGCCCCACATCAGGCTCTGTGTTGACAGCTCAGAGCCTGTATCCTGCTTCAGATTCTATGACTCCTTCTCTCTCTGCTGCTCCCCTGCTTATACTCTGTCTTTCTCTGTATCTCAAAAATAAATAATTTTAAAAAGAAGAAGAAGAAATCTGAGAGAGAGAGAAACCTTCCCAAATGGTAAAGTATTAAAGACACAGAGAAAAACTTGCCCACTGTCCTGGCACATGGCTGTCTGGCCCTGGCTCTGCCCTCAGGGTGGGGGCAGGGGGCAGCTGGGAGGGGGGCCTCCATCACTCTGGCATTGTTCTCTGGGGACAGAAGAGGCCAGGCTGAGACCCGTGTACTTATTCACTCCAGCAGATGGCCTCAAGCCCGCCCTTTAATAAATAGATAAATCTGTCTAATTCAAAGGTACAACTCTGCATACAGATGTCATAAACTAAAATGGATTAAAACATATGTGCTCTTTGTTTGGTTATGATTTGGAGAGGCTTCCTACTGGGCCGGGGTAGGTAATGAAAGACAACTCATCTAAAATGACCATATAGCTTCACAACTGCTTGAGTGCATAGAAGCCATCATGGAGAAGATGGGAAATTTCTCTGAAGTTCACTGTGAGCCGGACTGTGTAAGCTGTTGTACGTATGTCACCTTGGCTGCTCTCATCTGAAGAGAAAGTCACCTCTAAATGGCTAAGTTCAATAATAATGAGGACCCAACTCCAGAATTCACTTGTCCCAGGCCTGACTTGGAAAACACTTGAACCTTCAGAGTTCAGGGAGGAAAGACCAGACCCAAAGAGAGTCCGGGTGGTGTTTTGGGAAGTCCTGTATCTGAGAGCTGTGGGCAGAGAGGCAGCAGTCCCAAGGGGGTGCCCATGCGGAGCTGAGTGAGATGGAAAGGGTCTCTGGGACCCGAGAAAGGTAGGCTGTCCTGCAGATTGCACTGACGTCCCCCGAAGCTATAGGCTGAGCCCCAAGTGGGGTAAGTTGAGGCATCACTTGGACGAGCAGAGACGGATGGGCAGAACTGGGCCCTGCTGGTGAGACACAGACGGGGCAGTGGTTGCAGCTGAGGGAGGAGCCAGGCCTCGCTTTGTTTGCTTGTTTTTAATTGGAACTACGGGCAATCTTGGATTCTTGCTGGAAGTGGCCTACTGGTGACAGGGGGGCTGAGGGATGGCACAGGGGAGTGGAGGAGAGTCAGAGGAAGGCGTGGATTCACGGGGCAGCAGCCTGCCTGGACGGTGCCTCCCCTGCTCCTCCACGGCGCCTGGTGGGACTGGCGTGGCCCAGTGCCTGCCCTGTCCTTCTGGACGGGAGCTGCTCAGGAGGCCACGGAAGGGAAGGGAGGCAGCAGGAGAGTGCGTCATCCCTGGGCCCTGGCATCCAGCTTATGGGGACAAGCGCAGTGACGGTGAGCCCGTGGAGGCAGACAGAAGAAGGTCTGTGGAGTAGAGATCGCCGAGGGCTCAACTTGACCATGGGTGTGGTTAATCAAATCTGCTGTGAGGTGGCCCGAGGCCGAGGAATGGAGGCTAGAAAATCTGCCAGGAGAGCTGCTCATCAAACACCACACCCCCTGGGGGACAACACAGCAACAGCCCTTCATCTAGTGATTAATAGTGATAACGGGCACCTGGGGGCTCAGTCGGCTAAGCATCTGACTCAATTTCCCCTCAGGTCACAATCTCAGGGTTCCTGGGATGGAGCCCCGAGTCGGGCTCTGTGCCGACAGCGTAGAGCCTGCTTGGGATTCTCTCTCTATCTTTCTCCCTGCCCCTCCTCCACTCAGAGTCTCTTTCTCAAAAGTAAATGAACATTAAGGAACAAAAACATATAAAGAAGGTAAGTCACGGGAGAAGGAGGCAAGGCAAGAGGCGACGGTGTCCAACATTTGCAACCCCCTGACCACGAAGATCACCATCAACCTACTTTACGTCATGATCACTGCACTGGACGCTGGGCGACAGTTGCTGGACAGGCAAAAGACACCCGAAGAAATGCTTTGTGGCCAATTAAATGCACCTGTTATTTTCAGCATCACCGGACGCATTGCTGAAAACCTTTAGGGATGCAGATGCCTAGATATGCTTACAGGTCCTTTCACAACAGCGTTGATCAAGGATCTTATTTACTTTAGTCAATTCCACAAGATCCACTTCTGCCTTTTCCATTAGCTAATTGGCCCCTGCCTGCCTTCCCAGAATGCAAATCAGCCTTCCGGGAGCCTCGGAGAGAAGGCACGTTTCTCCTGCAAGCTGCGGTGTTCCCACTGGACCCACCGGGCATTTCTCGGTCTTTTAAGCTGTCATTTGCAGTCCCTGGGTATCCAATCTGTTAAATGAATTAGCCCTCTATTGTTCCGACTTTGAGCTGTATGACCTGCCTGTCCCGACTTGGCATTTTCCACGGCTGGTCCCCATCCATTACCCGCGCACAGCAGGGTCCAGGGGCTGTAAATCACGGCGGAGGCAGGGCGCTCTTTGCCCCTCCCCGAGCTGGCACCCCTGGCTTGCACTCGCTGCCTGTGCGTCAGCTCAGCCCCCCGAGAGGCTGGCTTGGGGGCCACGCTGTTTGGCTTTAATGGAATTACCCACCCTCCTCCTTTTTTTCTCTGAATCTACCAAAAACTTTGGAAATAGCTCTAAGATCCAAATACTGGGTATTTCAAATAAAAGTCCAAAACTCATAAAAGTCTGATTATTACACCTCACATCAGTCAGGAATGCATTTATTCCCATTCTATGTGAGCTACGTGGCTGAAAGACAGATATGAGAAAAAGCCCTGATCGGGAGCGCACTGCTGGGTCCCCTGAAGCACCCCGCCCTGGGCCTTTCTCTTCCGCTTCTGTTTCTTCCTCCAACTCTACGATTGCTCCCATCTGATATTTTCATTTGCACCTCTATTGCACCTTTGTGGGGCTGCATTTCCTACACCTGCCCAGAGGCACAGGCTGAAAGGTCTTATAATAAATGTAAGCCCCTCTCTGAGGGCTCACTTGAGGCCAGTCTCTTCACCAAGAATCTGATACACTCACACGGTAACTGGTCGTACCGTAGGAGGCAGGTGATACTGTCACCACATCTTACAGATGGCCACACTGAGGCTCGGAGGGATCAGCTGCTGGTCCAAGGGCACGCAGGCAGCCAGGTCTGGGGGGGGGCTCCCCCTACTTTGCGGAACACACAGATCTAACCCTGAGATGGTCCTCTGGCCACCGGTTCAGCAAGCTGGCCTGACGCATGGGTGATTTTGGCTCTTCACCGCCGGTAACTTGATTCTGACCCCAAACACTTTGATTTTAATCTGGGTTCTTCACATCAAAATGCCTTTGCCTTTTGTATCGATTCACACAATTGCCATGTGTTAATTTGCGGTGGTGTATCAGTTGAGAACAGGGAGTGGAAAGAAAACATGTTATGACGATTGTATAATTACTGCCCAATCTTCTGGGTCCTACGGTATAAAGAAATGTAACGTGCGCTCTCGCAGGATGGTCTGCACAGGACGGTGTGCCCTTTGTCCCACGGAGACAGGTGGAAAGTCACTCGGGAGCAGAAAGTGGTGCCAGAACAGGGAGAGAGAACAGGGCAGGGGCGAGAGAGAAAGTCATTCATGGGGCTGGAGTTTGGGTGAGAGTTGCTGCAACACGGTGCTCCTGGAGTCTTTCCGAGAAAGCTGCGGCGATGCCTGGGAGGCTCCGGCGGTTCAGCATCTGAGTCTTGATCTCAGCTCAGGTCTCGATCTCAGGGTCAGGAGTTCAAGCCCTCCTTTAAAAAACAACAGCCACCCAAATATACATTAGGAAGTGAAGGAGCACTTGGGAGGGGCTCTGAAGTTACATGTCATTAGTTCCAGGTCCCTTGCATGCAGGAAGGAGTCACGTGCTGATAAAGTGAGGGCTTGGGGCGCTGGGGTGGCTCCGTCGATTGAGCATCTGACTTCAGCTCATGTCACGATCTCACAGTTTGTGGGTTCAAGCCCCAAGTCGGGCTCAGTGCTGATAGCTCAGGGCCTGGAGCTGCTTCAGATTCTGTGTCTCCCTCTCTCTCTGCCCCTCCCTCACTCACACACTCTCTCTCTCTCTCTCTCAAAAATAAGTAAATATTAAAAAATTTTTAAATAAAAATGAGGAGTGGATGGCAGCCATGTTTGCCAAGACGGGGTGTATGGGCTGGCCATGGCGGTGACGGAAGGTCACCGGGACTGTGCCATGGGGCTTGGTATGATCAGGCTTGTTCTGGAAAGCTTTTCTGAGGTTCTCTAGAGAAACACAGTCACACTGGAAGCAGGGCGCTCACACACACCCCATACACATGCACGGACCACACCGCTCGTGGGTGCACACACCTGCACGTGCTCACAGGGAAGTGCCACACTCATGGGCTCAGGTGCACACATGTGCACAGGCATGCACATGCCACTACATACATGTGTGCAAACAGGCACACACACAGGCTTGGGGTGGTCACATTCATGCAGAAGGAAAACGATCAGAAGGATGCCAGCCTTGCCATGATTGTCAAATAGAAAAGGTTCCAAAATCCCTTCACAGGCAGATGTCCACAGAAGGCTGTAGGACAAAATCGAAGGAAGTGGGAGGTGTGCACTTTCTTGAGTGTCTGCTCCTGAGGCTCCTGCTCTGGGGACACAAGCTCGATTCTGTCCCTGACTCACCCAACAGAGGAATGCCCGGCCTCGGCTTCAAACAACTAACATTGGTTTCTTTTTTGTCATTTTGTCCACATGAAATTACCATTCAGCTTACGATATTCAGTGTATGTGAGCCATAAAGTATTTTTTTTTTTGCAAAAGTAATAAACTCCTGTAAATCGAGAGAAGGGAAACCACCTCAAACTCAGGTCTGGAACTGCTTGTGTGATGCTGTGGTTCCATAATTGTACCTTGTTTCAAATTCATATGTATTCATTTCATAAAAATAGTCTATATTTTATTCTGATAAATTTATCAATAGAAAAAAGATAGCATGCAAAGATATAAAAAATTACCTGCCAAAATAATGATTTATGCTGGTTTTGAAGCTTCCCCTCTATTATTCATGTGCATAGACTTTTTTTTTTCATTTTGACATTTACTTCCCATTATAAAAATGTGTTCCTCTATGCCAATATCTTCGTTTGAATAGCAGGTATGGACCGGAGTACCGGCTCTGGGTCTGACAGCCTCAGTCAGGAGGCGGCTGTGCTCCCTACAAGGACAGATCAGAGAGGTCAGGCGGGCCTGCAGCCACCGGGTGAGGGGACACATTCCGACAGAGCTGGAAGACCTGTAGGGAGGAAATAATACAAGAAAGTCTTTGCCAATGGCTCATCAGAAACAGGGCCGTGTCAGATGGTACCGTCCTGGCATTGTGCCTACTTGGAGGGGTCACGTAGACCAAGGGGTTGGGATGGCCTTGTTCGCTGGGCTCTGTCTCTCTAGGGTGGTGTTAGGGGAGGGGGACTTCAGTCCATGCAGGTCGTTGGCCATGGTCTCCTTCCATCAGACCCCTCTCCAGAAGACTTGTTGTGTCTTGGTTCTGGTGGAGACACTCCGTGCAGCCTGGCTCTTAGGATTCTGCTCGTCCACCAGGAAGCACCGCCAGGAAAATACCCATGATGCAGTGGGGCTGCCACGATGGCACCTCCCCCTCAGCACGCACTCCAGACACTCTGCTTGTGCAGCCAGCCTCCTCCCAGTAGGGACTCACCTCGTGTGAACATTATGCTTGGCACGTGGTAGATGGTTGGAAAGTCTTCCCTGAAATAAAATGATAAGAACAGTCTAGCTGACTTCACATGGTAAATTGACATTCACTGCTGTTAATCCATCTCCGCCCTGTATTTCTGACGTTGCCTTTACAGGGTAAATTACGTTTCATTCTAAAACACCCACCGGTGTGAGGAACGTGACTTCTATACGCTCCTCTAGGTCACTGATGATGGTAGGACACACAGGTGCCCACGTCCCCCAGGTGACAGAACATTACTACTGACACCTTTCAGATGTGGTTATTTACCAGGAATGAGGGACTAACTGGCTGCATTTGTGGTCCATCTTAATGTCTTTTTCTATCTGCTTCTCCACTTTATTTTTTCCAAATTTATTGAGATATAACTGGTATAAAAAAAAACTACACATAATTAACGTATATATTTCGGTGAGTTTAGACAGCAGAATCCACTTTTACTGTCCTCACCGAGACCAAGGGAATGGACACTCCTTCACCTCCAAACCTTCCCACGTACCCCTTTGTGTTCTGTTTTATTTTGTGTTTTGTAGTAAGAACACTTGACACGAGCTCCAACCGCCTCCCAGGGCCTTGCCGTTCGCTGCGGGGACCGAGCGGCTCACAGATCTAGGGAACGTGCCTCCCGGGCAACCATCACTTTATATCCCTCGGCCAACCGCTGCCGTATCCCTCTCCCCTAAGACCCTGAGAGCCAGCTCCCTCTGTCTACTTCTGTGTGGTTGGGTCATTTTATATCCTTCACACCAGGGGAGCCTTGAGTGTTTGTCCTTCTGTGTCTGACTTTCCTCTCTTAGCATGATGTTCTGTAGGCTCACCCACGCTGCTGCCTGTCGCAGGATTTTCTGCTGTTTTATTTCACTGTTATTTTTAAATGTTAATTTATTTTTGAGAAAGAGTGCAAGTGGGGGGAGGGGCATCGTAGGACAGATTCAGAAAGAGAGGGTGAACAGAGGACCTGAGGCAGGCTCCTCATTGACAACAGAAAGCCCAATGTGAGGCTCAAAGTCATGGACCAAGAGATTATGGCCTGAGACAAAGTTGGAAGCTCAACTGACTGAGCCACCCAGCCACCTCTCTTCCATTTTAAAGGCTGAATAATATCCCACTGTGGTGTGGACCACATTCTAAGTCACGTCCTCAGGACACATGTGCTTGTGTTATGCTCAGAGACTCGGGGTAGCTGGTGACAGAGGCAAGGATAATAGGGTGTGACTAACAATCAACAGAGCTATGTGGATCCACAAATCACAGCGAAACCATGACCTCAACAGAGTTACAGTTAAAAATAATAGAGTTTAAGGAACTTTGATCAAAACACACAGAAAATATATATGTAGGGCCACTCACCTCTTTGCCGTCTTATGAAGCAATTTCAACTTTTTTTTGTTTCCAGTAACCGGCTTTGAACGTCCACCTACTCTGCAGGCAAGCACAGGCTTGGGTCACTGCTGCACCAATGCCAGAACCTGGGGATCGTCCCCCTTCCAGCCTCCGGGGAGTCATAGTGTCTGTAGGATCTGGTTTGGGATCGGTAATGTTCAGACTTTGTGTGAGCCCGGATGGATGTGTAGTACCCGGTTACGTAATCAAACCTCAGTCCCGATGTCACTGTGGATATATTTTGTAGATGCAGTTGACACCTGCCATGAGGTGGGTTCAGGGAAAGGAGATCATCGCCCACGATGCAGCTGGGCCTCTTCCAATTTGCAGAAGGTCTTCACAGGAAAACAGTTTTCGTGGAGATTAATGAGTAGAAGCCCTGACTGCGTTTGCACCCTATAGGCCTCCTGATGGATTCTGGATTTACCAGCCCCCAGAGCTACAGGAGCCAATGCCTTAAAATAAATTTCTGCTTAGGTCTCTATCTCTATCTCTCTATCTATTTATCTATCCATCTATCTATCCAACTAATCTATCATCTGTCTACATCGGCTATACTTCTAAACCAATGGATTTATATCAGTATCTATATGGACATGTGTCTTGTTCTGTGTCTCCGAAAAACCTTTAATGATTTACCAAATATCTGATCCCAATATTTCTAACATTTTCCACAGAATACATTAAAAACCTATGTCATCCTTTTCCTGGGCTGGAAGTGTATTTTATCTCATCTTTACTTTTTCCGTCATATAATGTTATTTGTACTTGACCCTGTATTTCCTTCAGCCATATTGTGTGTGACATACTCAGGTCCGGACTGTTTTCCTCATGTGGCAGCCTATCCTCTCACGTCACGGCGCCCGCACCGCACGGCACCCAGTGCTGAGCTGGCGCGCCCGCCGCCTGGCCCCCGCAGGACAGCACGGTGGAGTAGGACAGGAAGTGTGTCTGTTCGCTTCTGTCCCATCTCATAAACCTCTCCTTGGCACGTTCTAGTGGCTCCATAAATATTTGCTGAAAGGATACAGGACGAGGTTTGCAGCTCCGTTCACACTCATTCATCTAAAGTATATATCATATTGCAATGAAAAAAAAAACGTGAGGGAGAATATCACAGTGCTTTCTGCCTGGTCTGATAAATAGGTGCCTTTTCCAAGCCATGAAAGGATGTCATGGTGTTAATGAAAAATAAAAACATGCCCCCCCACTGGGGTGGGGGGTGTCGGCCCCCTCTAGGAGCAGGAGGGTTTGGCCCATTGCAGTTTTTCACAGAATGAGGGAGGGGAGCAGACCATGTCCCAGCTGAGGCCGTCCCGCCTCTGCAAGGGCAAGATTAGGGGTCCAGACCTGACCCCAGGGCCTCAGGGCCTGCCAGCTCCTTCAGCTGCTGGCTCTGTGGCTCTCCTGTTCTTCTCCTCGGCCTCCCTCAACAGAAAAGGGGTGAGTCACAACCCTCGCCTCAGGGGTGGGGGAGGATTCCAAAAGCCTCTGGCTGAGGTTCAGGGTGCTGCCTGGTACTGGGGCCTTCCCAGAGAAGAGAGGGTGCTGCAGATAAGCCCGGGCTGGCTGGGCGGGGCGGGGCGGGGCTCACTACACACGTATCCACTGGAGTGTCGGGCATCCCAGCCGGGCTTGGCAGGGGCGGCTGTGCTTTGTGTCGAGTATCTCTCCTCCCCCTCAGGGAATGAAGGAGCAGACACCGGTGCCCCCCATTCCGTGATGAGGGCAGAGTCTCAAGGGAGCAAATGGAACCCTTGGAGGCCCTCCAGGCCTGCTGGGAATGCACACACCTTCACTCCTGGCTCATCCTATTGGCCAAACCAACTCGGGTAAAGACCCTGGACCTGTGGTCAGAAGACGCTGCAGAGTAACCTGGCGAAGGGCCTGACTTAGGGACGGGGGAGCCAGGTCAGAGCACAGTCCGCTGCAGTCGTGGGCACCCAAGTGTGTCAGCAGCGGATACATATGGTGGAAGACACAACGGGCATGAAGGATCGTGAGTGTGTGTTTGGGCGGGCGATTCTAATTAGGACTCAGAGCTGGAGAGGAGACCATCTAGATCAGCATTCCTGAACCTCAGTCAGCACTAGGCTCATCCTGTATCCAAACATGGGAGACAGTCACCCACAATCCAGCAGCAAAAGAGAGAGAGAGAGAGAGAAGAACCATTGGCTCAGTTGTGATCATGTGACATCATTTATTAAGTTATAATCTGTTAGAAATGTCTGCTCCTTTCATGGAATATTTGCAGAACAAGTTACTGGCAATCCAGGGGTTAGCTGTAATATTGGTATCGGTTCGACTTCACAGTAGACTACTGTGTTGACAACTGTTCTTCAGCTTCTGCCCCTCAGCGGGCAGGTGAGACTTCTGTTTTTGAATTGAGCAAGTCTCTTCAACTCTAACGGCAGAGTGGGTCACTGTCTTGGGGAAGGTCCTCCGCTTTGTGCTTGGCCCTTAGAGAGGTGAAGCATAGTTTGGCATAAGTCAATGAAGGGACATCTGATGAGTCAGTCAAATAGGTGATGGATGGACATACAGATAGGTAGGTAAATAAGTGTGTATATACAGGTAGATGATGGATAGACAGACAGATATGTTGACAAATAGATTCATCGATCTTCAATACTTGTTCAATTTTGCGTCGCCATGGAGATCTCCACTCTAATATGCATGTAGAATCATTTTCCCCTTTTTACATGACAGGGTGCACTTCTTTGGAAAATAATTTGGTGTTTGATGTGCACGCAAGTCAATCAGAAAACCGTAGGAGCCTCTGAACTAAGATGTCTGAAGGCAGAAGGGACCCACCCACCTTCACGCATCCCCAGAGCTGCGGAGCCAAGAAGGAGCCGGGCCCACACGGCACGTTTTTTAAACCTTTGAACAAAGACACATAAATGCATAATGCTGTAATATTCAAATACTTTTTCAGCACACGCTTGCAAATCTGTTTTCAGTGTGATCTGATATTTGACTTCTTGAAAGAAATATATAAATAACAAATTGACTAGGCATAGATATTTATCTTTTGTCTTGACATATGCAAAGCAATATTTTTTAAAGTAATAAAAGGCCAGACTGAAAGTTGAACTAAAAAGATGTGACATTTGAGAAAAGATGCCAAAATAGTGGGTGACCATTAAAAAAACTAGCTGTGTCTTCCCCGCTCCAGGAGAGCTTGCTGAAGAGACCACCAGGCCCTCTTTGTGAGTCGCTGTTCGATGCCCCATGGTCTACTTTCGATTAGAGATCTTTGGACATCCAACGGCATGCCCAGTGTGTAGTTAATGCCAAGTCTTAGTTGGGGACTGAAGGCTCTCAGCCTATTGCCAGTCGCCCCTTGTCCAGCACGGGTGTTTCTCCGTGTCTTCAACCTTAGCATCTCTCAGGTGAGAACGGAGTCCTGTCTTACCCACAGCAGCACTGCATCGTAGGAAGGAAGAAGCACTCTTCCCAAAACAACTGAGAAATGAGTCCAGGCAAAAATCTCAGCCCCTGACAGAGACGTCGTCCATGCCCCGAGGGGGCCTCCTTTCCAGCCTATAGCTTTACTTCAAGGCTGGGCTTTGATACTCACAGTGCAGGGCTGTAGGGAGCCCCCAGTAAGGTGAAACCCTAAAGGAACAACTCTGGTGACCCCCTGCCCCCCATCTGAGAGCTGCAGGGCCTCCACACACCAGTCTTGGCAGAGTCAGAAAAGCAGGTTTGAGTGCGGCCCCCAAGCCACGGCCATGTTAGATTCCTCAGCCTCCAGCCCCCGCTGGTCCATGGCAACCTTTCGCCCTCTTCATGTGGGGATCAGAGTAAGGAGCGGGGACCTGTGACCAATTGGAGTCCTCTCCACCCACCTCATTGGCAGAGATTGGAGGTAATGCCTGGGCCCGAGGGGAGTGGAGGAGAAAGGGCCACGAAGTTAGGAGAACAGGCCCTCCTGTATGTGGTGGAGACCCATCTGGGTCTTGCCCTACACAGAACTACACAGGTCTTTCTTTATTTTTTATAATTTTTTTTACATCTATTTATTTTTGAGAGATAGAGTGAGACAGAGCATGAGCAGGGGAGGGGCAGAGAGAAGGAGACACAATCTGAAGCAGGCTCCAGGCTCTGCACCAGTGTTCAGTACAGAGCCTGATGCAGGGCTGGAATTCACTAACTGTGAGATCATGACCTGAGCCGAAGTCAGGCACTTAACCGACTGAACCACCCAGGCACCCCTGCAGAGGTCATTTCAAGATGATGAATTAAAGTCATCAAAATTAAAGTTTCAATGAAATTCCATATCCAAGCAGTACCCTTTTAAACTAACACCATTGAAAAAAAAGGGGGGCTCCTGAGAGACTCATTTGGTTGAGCGTCCGACTTTAGCTCAGGTCATGATCTCACAGTTCATGGGTTCAAGCCCTGCCTTGGGCTCTGTGCTGACAGCTCAGAGCCTGGAGTCTGTTTTCGATTCTGTGTGTCCCTCTCTGTCTGCCCTCCCCTGCTCATGATCTGTATCTCTCTGTCTCTCAAAAATTAATAAATGTTAAAAAAATTTTAAAAATAAATAAACAAGCACCATTGTGTGTCTATTAGTAATGTGCCGCCACACCCGCCCGCCGGAGTCCATCCTCCAGAAGGAAAGCACATCTCAAATTTCAGGACGATTTTTATTAAAACACCTAGCAGTTAAAAGAAAAGAAACAACGGAGTCCACCGGAGGGCAAACGTCCCCTGAACAGAGATGATCCATTCCTGGGGATGACAAGTCTAGGGGATTTTTCCCCCTTAGAAAGATTTTGTTTCGCATTTGCTGGGAAGGGTCTTGCTTTTACTCAGAATTCTTTGCTTTTATCCTGAAAATGTAAAAGGGAAGGCAGGATACTTTTTAAATGAATCAATGTCAGATTTGTACTCCAAAGTGGGTGCTGTCGATTTGAGTGAAAAGAAAGAAGGTCCTTTGCAGGAGCCCTTCCTTTGGGTGGGCTTCCTGGTGGGGGAGGGGCTGGGCGATGAGCCAGGGGTCCTCTGCTCTCCTCATGGTCACCGCGGGGTGACAGAGACAAAGAGGGCGCCCTCCCCTCCTTCTGCTGAGGTTGGATCTGCTCAGCCCAGTGCCCCTGGTCCTGGCGTCCTGTCCCCAGAAGCCCTCCTATCACTTCCCACCACCAACTGGGTCACCTCTCTGCCCAGCCCCCCGAGCCCTGCTGTTCAGGGTGAAGAAGAAATTCAGAGCTGTTGAATGATGATAGGGTAGTGAATTAAAAAAAAAAAAATTAAGTGCCAGCAACAACAACCAAATAAAAGGTGAGGGCGGGTGTGGGAGAATCGGGCCTGAAGAATGCAGGAAGATAAATAGGGCCCACACTTTGTTCCATTGTCTGGAGCACTCCGGGGTTATTTGAAGCTCTTATTTATGCTCCGTAAGCAGAACAATACTGGAGAAGAAATGATTAAGTACCAGCTCTGCGAGCAGCAGACGCCTCATTGTGGCGCGGGCTCGCCACTGGGCGGTTCTGATAAAGGCAATATGAGTTGATAACTGATACAGTTTGCCAGGAGTCGTCTGGGGCCGCTGACAGCTCGGCGCTTTAATAAAATCATTAGAATGTAAATGTTTTTATTGCGGAATAAAGAGCCTCTAGCGAAGTTGCCACCGCTCTCCCTCCGCTGAATGGGCTGCCGATTAGCATTCAAATGATATCATGATAGGCTGGTTATCTTTATTAAAATTTTTCAAATCGAGTCTTCATTTTGCATGATTGAGTTTTAAACAAATGCAATATCCAGTCGGCTGTTGAGCTGGCCTGAACACTCCTGAAATAATTAAAGTGTTCCTTTTATTTTTTTTAAACATGTGTTTCATAAGAAATGAATTGGATTTGCTATTTTAATATGACAATATCTAGTTAGCTTTGCATAAAAACAGGGATGTTATAGCATAATTATTGAAAGTGTACAGCTTTTAAACATATGTTTCATAAAGCTGAATTCAATTTTCTGAAATATGACGATACCAGTCACTTGGTGAAGTGTAAAATCAAGAGATGGCTTGATTACTGGGATCTATCCTGCAAAAGTCTTCGTAATCGACGGTGGCTCACCGAGCATGGATGTGGTGTTTACGAAGAAGGAAGGATCTGTTCCCTGAACATTTACACCTGCCCCAACTCTGAGGGTAGAAAGGGTGCTCCGTACATACGCCCTTGACAATGGAGGCAGAGATGACCCAGAACAAACTAGACCATCATTAAGAAAAAATCTGAGAGACACTTTGGTGGGCATGAGCAGACCTGTCTGTATCCCTGTGCGGTGGATCTGGCAGCGGAAGCCTGGCTGGGGACATTTCTCTTTCCATGCCCTGCCACCCTGCTCCCTGACTCTGAGGTTCCCGCTGCCCAGTCTTTTTTTTTTGTTGTTTTTAACATTGGACTTTTTTTTAATTAATAGTTTATTACAAAGTTGGTGTCCATATAACCTCCAGTGCTCTTCCCCACAAGTGCCCTCCTCCATGTCCATCACCCCCCCATCCCATTTCCTCCTATCTCTTCAGGCCTCATTTTGTTCTCAGTATTCAAGAGTCTCTCATGATTTGCCTCCCTCCCTCTCCCCAACTCTTCCCCCCCTTCCCTTCCCCATGGTCTCCTGTTAGGTTTCTCCTGTGAGACCTATGAGTGACAACATATGGTGTCTGTCCTTCTCCGCCTGACTTATTTCGCTTAGCATGACACCCTTGAGGTCCATCCACTTTCCTACAAATGGCCAGATTTCATTCTTTCTCATTGCCACGTAGTACTCCATTGTATATATATACCACTGACGATTATTAAAAGTCACCTTGTGTTATAAACTCAATGGCTGTTAGCAAGACTACTGTGGGAGATTCAGTGATAAGGATTTGAGAAAACCAGTGTCATAAATATTCCTTAAAAATATGCCCCAGAATGGTTGGGGTCTTGATGCCAAAAAGGGAGGCCTCTGAAGAGCTGATTTCCTTCAAGGGTAGACCCTGGAAGAGCTGGACAAGGCCAAGGGCAGTCCTTGTGCCTCACGGAGAGGAGGGGTCAGACCGCTTCCACTTGGACCTGAGCTGTTTTCGCTATTTGCTTCTCTGCTGAGATTTAAAAAAAAGATTTTGAGGAAAATGGTGGTATATTTTGTCAACCAACATTACCATATTAGCATACATTTTGTAATAATATCTGTCTAACCAGGGTATAAATTCCGAATCATATAGGTTCAAATGACGTGTACACTCGTATTTGTTAGTGTGATTAATAAAGCTAAGGTCAGTGTGTACATAGTTAGGTAAGAGTGCAGGAGACTTGACATTCGATTCTGAGTTGGCCCATGAGCCACACGTAATGTCTCTACCCTGTCGTTTCAGAGTGGAGTGCCTAGGGTAGAGTGTCGGGCATTCAGGGAAAATGGAAACAAGTGTTTTTCTTTCATGAAATTGCTATCATAGGAGGCGTTGTTGGTCGACATAGAACAATGATTCTTTAAAATAGTGTTTTGGAGCTGTAGGCGTTGCAAAAGATTCCTTAATGTCATCGCAAAGGACAGAACTGAGAAGGTTCCCTGAGCCGTGTGCTCGCAGGAGAAGTCCCTCCTCCTGCTCAAAGAGCAGCTGCCGTGGCCAGTTTGTATTTCTACCTCAGGGAGGGAAAGCAGGAAGAAGGGCCAGGAATCACGGAAGAGTCTCCAATGAGAAAGTGCCTCTGGGCGGCTCCCGCCGGAGAGAGTACTCCGGTGTATGGAAGAGAAACAAAAATCTGATGCGATAAAGGAAAGGTCACCCTCCTCCTGGCTGTGATGGAGACCTGGGAATTGAGACAGAAAACACACTTTTCCGAAACCAGGCTGCAGCACAGGCTGCAAAACAGAGAAATGAGCAAAACAATAGGAAAGTCATCGCAAATCTTCTGGGCACAAACCCCTTAACACCAGTGTGTCTGACCCAGTGCTCTGGGACAGGACAATGGACCAATCTTCGGGGACCTCCCCATGGACTGATGGGCTCTACAGAGAGACCATTGTTCCGGCTCCAGCTAGGCTCCTACATTCTGACCACTGCCTGCCAAAGCAGCCTGTGAGTAACCGCAGTTCTGTAAGCTTTATACCTGATCCTCCCAAAAGTACCTCCTTTGCAGATACTCCAAGTTTCCCATGGCACATGACATATGGCCACAGCAGACACTAGGTGCCTACAGGTTCAGCAAAGAAGAGGTGAAACAGCCTAGATTCATGCCTCAGGGCATAAAGTCTACTGAACTTGGCAATAAATGCATAAAGAGGGAGAAAGCAAAGATAGGTCATGTTGTGGAATCGGTCGACCAAACTATGGTAATTTCCTCACCAGACTGTGTGCAACAGCATTTCATAGCTGTCCACCTAATTTGTGCTAAACTGTCTCCACTACCTCATTAACCCAGCAAGGCTTCCAAGTACTTACCTGTAGCTCTTAGCTCTTTTAATATATTTTTCTTTTCTTTAGTTTTTAAATCATTTGACTTTTATCTGGCTGTAGATCAAGAGCTGAGTTTCAGGACTCATTTGATTAATATCGACCACCTGCTGTGTTTTAATCATTCATATATAAATTAGAGGGTTTTAATCACAAATATTAGGGTGTGATTTACTTTAGAACAGTGGCTATTTTAGCCTTTTTCAATCTTTATATCATAAATTTTGATTTTTCAAGTACAAAACGAAGAAGTGAATGGTGGCCTGAGGAAGTACGCCCTGCGTCTCTTTCCTGCATGAGTTCTGCGCTCTCGACATTGGAGTCTCCAACTTTGGAAAACCCTGGTAACTATGATCCTCACCAGTTCAACATTTTATTCTGTTTTCTTAAATTGCACTGACTTACATTGTTCACTTTCAGAGTAGAATGATCTTCACTGCCAAAGACTGAGACAAGATTAAATAAGTGCTAAATGGTCCACAGCTGATCACAGTCTGGGGGTGCAAATAACGCAGCCCATGCAGCTGATGCAATCAGAAAGCAAAGAGGGAGAGATGGATCAAGTTCAAGGAAGCCTCCCAGACTCAGGAACCTCTCGTCCAACAGAAAGGTGACTGTTCCCTTCAGAATATTCTAGTCACATAAAGGCCAAGTCATCTCAAAAGGATTCACTGTGTTTGATTTGACAACAAAGATCTGAGCTCTCAGCGTCCTCTGCTGATGTGAATCTTTCTCGTACCACCATGCACAGGCTAGGACCCCCTGCAGGAAAGCAAGCCCTGTGCTGGGGCTCTGAGCTCCACCACCCCTTCCTCTGGGAGGTGCTGGTGTCAGAGAAATTGGCCCCGAGATCAGTGGGCTGGGCCAGAAAGACCATTAAGATTCCAGTCAACCTTTAGAGTTCCTGATCATTTTAAGTATGAACTCCAAATGTGCATCTCCTGTTTCACGGGAGCTGATACCGGTGATTTGGTGTTCCTCTTTTAGCCTAACAGGAGAGAATAGAAGCCGCACGGGTTGCACACACCTCCGAAGGTGGAGACTGAAGTAGAGGCATTTTCTATGCTTCTTTTCTTAAAGAAGGAGAATGCATAAGTCAACACGAGGTCTCGTTTTTTGTTTGTTTCTTTGTTCGTTTCCTGTTTACTCACATGATTACCATATGTTGGATTAGGAAGTACAGGAGTGCCTGGGTGGCTCAGTTGGTTAAGCATCTGACTTCAGCTCAGGTCATGATTTCACGGTTCGTGGGTTCGAGCCCCACATCGGACTCTGTGCTGACAGCTCAGAGCCTGGAGCCTGCTACGGATTCTGGGTCTCCCTCTCTTTCTGACCCTCCCTCACTCATGCTCTGTTTCTGTCTCAATAATAAATAAACATGAATTTTTTAAAAATAAAATCAGGAAGTACATAAAATGTATGATGCATAATGCCATGTTCTACTCCATTTCTAGGTCTGGTAAGAAAGACTTTAATGGGAGAAGCCCATTTCTTCTACCTGAGCCCCATGCCTACTCCAGATGAGTATCAGATTTTCCATATTGAGATTATCAAACATGAGCAGCCTCAATAGTAACAACACTAAACAAATTGTCAGGGGAAGGAGGAAGTTGTGTTCTTCTTGTTGGTTTTTTTTTCCCCTTTTTTCTTTTCCCCCGTCTCTTAGCAGCTGGACTTAGAAAAGAAGACAGGCATGAAATTTGTGGGTAGATCTGTTTCAACAATGGCAAGAACTACCAATTGTGTAATCCAATTTCAACAGGGGATTTCTCTTTATCTTAATAACTAGTGAAATGGGTGGACCTCAAATTTCATTTCAGTTTGGAAACACGCCCCACAGTTTGGAGATGTTTACTCCAAACTCGGCCAGCTCTATAAACCCTCCAAGCTCTCAAATCTTTCTGGGAAGTGCACCAAAGCGGATTTTTTTTGGTGAGATTTCTAATACTTCCGGCTTCTGGAACAACCTCCCCCCTAATCCTCCAGTTATTCAGTGTCTAATCCAGACCAGAAGGAGAGGCACAGCAATCCTGGAAAAGACAAATAATAATCCCATAAGAACTCATGTCTGAACTTCAGAGAAAGATTCAAAGAAGGCCTGCCTATATCTAAATCAAGCATCTCCCTCTCACTATTTCGGGGAAGCTCTTTCACGGGGGTTTGTGCACATTGATCTCAAAGCATTAGGAAAAGAATATGTCCCAACATGGCCAGGATCTCCAAAAGGAGGAAGAATATGAATAGGTGGAAAATTTTTTTTAATTTTTTTAATGTTTTGTTTTATTTTTGATGCAGTGAGAGACAGAGCATGAGAGGGGGAGGGGCAGAGAGAGAAGGAGACACAGAACCGAAAGCAGGCTCCAGGCTCTGAGCTAGCTGTCAGCACAGAGCCTGACGTGGAGCTCAAACCCACAAACGTGAGATCTGACCTGAGCCGAAGTCAGAGGCCTAACCGACTGAGCCACCCAGGTGCCTCAATAGGTAGGAATTTTAATATTGGGGTTGCTATTTTTGCAATGTTTTTCCTCATCTCCTGCAGTCTCTTCCGACTCTAGAGATAAGCATTTCTATGGAGGCTTCTGCATTCCCCAGAGACCTCCCTTTGCCACGTGGAAAGGAGTATTCAGAATGAGCCCTCCGTGTCAGTCATTTCCCATGACAGCCAAGTTCATGCCTCCTTGCTGTATCTGTGCTTAATTTTAAGGTGTTTCCAAGTCTTTGCTGACTAAATTGTATCCAAAGACACGAGAATGTTGAAAACACAGAGCTGTGCGAGTACAAATAAAGATAGGGCTTACGTAATCGGGAGCAGCCAGGAAACAAACACATTGCACAAGGCAGCGGTGAATCACTGGACGACAGAAACAGTGGTGAAGGCCCAGCCGTGGTTGTGGCACATGGCAGAGTGGGGCTGTATGGGCCGCAGGGTCGGCTGGAAAGGCTCTGAGGGTCCTGGGGGGGCAGGAGGGAGGGCAGACCCCAGAGCGCTGTCGGTGCCTGGGAACTTGGAGCTGAGGGGCCTCCAGGGGAGGGTCAAACTACTGGTGCTTTTGTGGGCTCCAGATGCGTTCCGCTCTGCCCGGCTTCAGTGTGGGTGGAGAGGGTACACCCAGCAACCTGTGGCACTGGGGAAGTCAAAAAGTTGTCTCGATGTGCATGAAGAAGGGTCACCTTGGGAAAAGACACCCAAGGGAACGCACGTGTGCAAAGAGGAGACGAGAAGTCTTCCTGTAACATCTGAAGAAGCGACCAGCATTGCGTTGGATAATGACGGCTCCAGGAAGCAGCTCGGAAATGTCCTCAACACTTTGGACTTGTGACAACAAAGGAAAGTCAAAAAATAAGAATACAGACTTAGGACAATACTGTGATTCATCTTTGTGGAAGAAGAGGTGTCTGTATATTTTAACAGTCTAATTTTTGTTTAGATGATATAGATGGATTATTTTTTGTTGTCGTTTCTTTAGTCAGTCAATGGACATTCCTGAAAGCCTCTTCAGCCCGCAGGTCGGCGTGGTCGGGCAGTCAGGAGGGGTGAGGAGGGACAAAGGAACTGCTCATTCCTGAGGCTCTGAGAAGACAGAAACAAGTAAAGGCACCGTCACAGGACAGCAAGACAGGGGACTCTTAGCTCCTATGAGGGTCCCCAGGGGTTCCCGGCTGAGGTGGGGGTGGGGGGAGGAGAAGCCCCACCAGCTTAGTCTAGAGCCACACCGGATTTTCCCTGAATTTCAATCACTCATGAATTCTGTGTATTCCCCAAGATGTACTAAAAGTATATAAGATAGTAAGACTTTCCAGACCCCCAGATGTTATAGGTGGTAATAAATTGCTTTATATGCCTCAGGCTTCTTTTTTTATTGCGGTAAAATATATATAAAATAAAATGTACCATTTTATTCATTTTTAAGTGTGCAATTTGGTAGCATTGGGCACCTCCCCACTATTGTTCAGCCACCGCCACCGGGGATTTGCTCATCGTGCAAAACTGAACCTCTGTCCCCATTTAACACAGACTCCCCCTCCCCAGCCCCCTGCAACTGCCCGCCACTGGTCTGCTTTCTGTCTCGATGAGCATGGCTCTTCTGGGACCTTCAGATGGGTAGACTCAGGCAGGATCTGTCCTTTGGTGACTGGCTTCTTTCGTTCTGTATGTTTTCAAGGCTCATTCGTTGTACAGCATGTCAAAGATTTCCTTTCCTGCTTTAGGCTGAATCATATTCCGTTGTGTGTCTGGACCATATTGTTTCATCCATCCGCCCACCCAGCCACCCACCCAGCCACCCATGCATCCACTCATCCAACCATCCATCCATCCACCAATCCACTCACCCACCCATCCACTCATCTACCTATCCACCC
>PJEM01002219.1:119761-175700 GCA_004023845.1 Helogale parvula
TCCATCTGTTCATCCATCCATCCATCCATCCATCCATCCATCTATCCATCCAACCTTCCATCCATCCATCTGTCCATCCATCATTCATCTGTCCATCCATCCATCTGTCCGTTCATCCATCCATCCATCATCCATCAATCCATCATCCATCCACCCATTCATCCATCCATCCAACCTTCCATCCATCCACCTGTCTGTCCATCTGTCCATCCGTCCATCTGTCCATCCATCCATCTGTTCATCCATCTCTCTGTCTACCCGTCTATCTGTCGGTCCAGCCATCATCTGTCCATCATCCGTCTGTCTGTCCATCCATCCGTCCATCATCCATCCATCAGTGGACACTGGGGTTGCTTCCTCTTTTTGGTTGTCAAGAACAATGCTGCTGGGAAAGTGAGCATTTGCACCCATTGTGGAAGTTGGCACCTGCCTCCTCCCCTTTCCAGGACCCCCAGTCTTCTCCTAAGAGGACTCCACCATCTTGGGTTGCTCCTTATTGCTCCCAAATATATTATAGAAACTGTCCACTTATCTGTGTATTCATAACTATACATAATATTTTATGTGTTTTAAAATTAACACGTGACTGGGGCTCTTGAGTGTCTCAGCCAGTTAAGCATCCAACTTCAGCTCAGGTCATGATCTCACTGTTCATGAGTTCAAGCCCTACGTCATAGCTCATAGCTCAGAGCCTGGAGCTACTTCAGGTTCTGTCTCCCCCTCTCTCTCTGTTCTTTTCCTACTTGCACCCTGTCTCTCTCCTCTCTCTCAAACATAAGGATTAAAAAAATAAAAATAAAATCAGCACACAGTCTATATGGTCTAGTTTAAGGATATTTGTATTTTTTAAAAAAAGAAAAAAATGAGAAGAAAATTAGAATTTCCACAAAGTTTAGTTGAGAGTTGAGGTATCATTTTTGCTAATTCTACCAAAAAAATATTTTAGTTTTTATTCTTTTCCTTTCAAGGACCTTACTTGGTTCCAGAGACACATGAACTTAAAGTTAATTGTCAAGAAGAATTTTTAAATATATCTATGTTTTGGGGGGGCGGGGCCGAGGTGGACATGGAGGGGGATGCAGAAGACAGGCCCTTTAAGGAAGGAAGCGTGGAGGGATCAGAATGCAAGCCTCCTTGTTTTAATTAATGGAATCCTAGCTGCAATCCTAGATCCTTTCTTTCTCACACTGAAGCCCCATCTGGTGGCCGGGCTTTGGTGGGACAGTTGTCCCCACAGGCCCTGGGGCCAAGTAAGCAGAATCTGTCTCTCCAAGGAACACCCCTAGGCGTGGGCATTCTGTAGGAGGGAAGTGGGGCGGGAGGTGGGGGATGGAGCCAGGAGGAGGGGGACTGGTCCTCGAGGGACCTCGTGCCACCGCCAGCCACACGTGGACGGTCCCCACTCAGGTCACAGCTAGCCCCGGGGACGGGGAGTGCGCCGGTGGGCTGCAACGTGGTCCCATCCTCACTCACTGCACCGGCCTCACCTCGAACACCAGAGTGAAGCCAGATGCTGGTGAGACCTGAGGGGGCCAAGGCAGTCCGGGAGCCTTGGCCCTCCTGGGACACCTGTGTCCCCTCAGTGTCCGAGCAGGTGCAGATCCCCTGAGAATAACACTCCTTCCCCTCAAGTGTCTGGGGCTCTCACCGGCTTCCTCCTCCTTGCTGGCCACCCCAATTTCCATCTTCCTGGATTTCTCTTTTCCTTCTCTTCTCCCTTCTCCTGTCCTTTCTTTAGCTTTCCTGGTTCTGGAAGGTCCAAAGGTAAAGAGTGCAGGTGTTGGACCGGGGTGGGGGATGGGGCGCCCCGTGGTCCTTTTCCTGCTGGTCTGGTCTCAGGGCTGACTACACGGGAAATGTCGCGCAAACAGCCATGACCTCTCTCAGGCTGGCGCACCCCACTGGGAGGTGCGGGACGCCCGAGAGCCACACTGGCCCTTGTCCGGACTTGGCTGCGGAGACCAAGCCTGCGAGCCCCACGTAGAGACGAGGCACCTGGGGCCACGGGGTCGGCTGCAAGCTGACATCACTCGTCATGGCCCCGGCGAAGAGGCCCTTTGGGGTCCAAGAACCCTGCTTCCCAGAAGTCTGCTCGGCCACTCAGCCGTCTGGCTGCCAGCATAAACCACCGCCACACAGGCACAAAAAAATAGAAAAGAAAAGAAAAGTTTTCTGCTTCATGTTGAAAAGTATACATATTGTATTATTGATTCAGACAGGAAATGTGCCGAGCGGGTCTCCGAGCCCAGCTGAGCGATCCCGGGACAGCGTGCGGACGGCCCGCGAGCCCAGGCCCGAGTGGAAACAGATGCTGCTCTTCACGAAGGGGAAAGGGAAAAAAAGAAGTTTGCATTTTTGGCCCCAGCAGCAGCAGGCTACCACCTGGACAGAAGATTTCAAAGTTAAAATGTGCAAGTGCGTCTTTTCTTGAGAACGGGGCGGAGCAAGGAAGAAGGTGGGTCGGATTGTGCCGAGTGCCGGATGCTCGCGGGCCCCGCACGGAGGGGGAGGGAGAGAGGGCCGCGCGCAGCCTCATGTCACCGGAGGATGGGAAGGCGGACGGGAACGAGGGCCTTCGGGTCCAGGCGGGGACCCCCACTCTGGTTTCAGGGGCCGAGCTCCTGCAGGGGAAGCTCACTTCCTGCTCCCCCACCCCCAGCACACGGGAACCCTCCCCTGCTCACGTCAGGCGGCCAGGCACTGTTTCCTCCCCCGAACTCTGAAAGATTCTTCGCCCTCACTCATCTGTCACCGCTGTCATCGCCACTTAGAGGGTTTCACCTGCAGCTCGCGTTGTGCTTACTCAGGGCTTTTATCCTCTCCACGTCAAAGTAGTTTGATCCCGAGTGTAATTTTGCAAAGAAAAGCATCCCGAGGGAGAGCTTTAAGAAATGCCGCTGTTTTTAACCCTGCTTCCAGGAGGAATTAGATGCAAACACTTCCACTTAGTTCATTGGCTTCTCAAGTGAATGGATCACATCTGATATCTGAACGCGATATGGCGGAACGCTGAGGAGATGAGTTTGCGAATCTCAGCTTGGCTCCCAGAGGCTTGGGCCCTACTGACCAGATGGTGACCAGATTTAAGCAATCGTAGTCTCCTGGTCAGTGACTGAATTTCCTGTGCATCGGTGCTGCCCATTAGCACACAGAACTCATACTGGAGCAGCGTCTGGAGACATGGGAGCAAGTTGGGGGCGGTTTGGAGGGTCCTGTTTGGTCGGCAGGAGGTATGTCCAGCATTGGCTCCACAGAAGGGCCTGGGCCTGGCGGCTGCCCGTGTCTTTCCAGTGTGGGCGGGACTGTCTCGAGGGAATCAGCAAGGGCAACTGACAGGGAGAAATCAGGTATCCGTCTCCGTTTTGGCCTTCATGCTCAAGAGGGGATGGCTGAGGATCACAGGTCTCCTGGCTGTGAGGAGAAAGACCATCCTTTCCAGTCTCTGTCATTAACCTTGTCAACCTCCCCTGCCCCCTGCCCCCAGGCCTGTCCACCATCAAAGTGGAAAAGAAAGACCATTAAACTCCTATATCATGCTGAGCCACAACTCCAATGGAACTAACGTGCCTTATGCTCTCTCTCTCTCTCTCTCAAATAAAATAAAATAAAATAAAAATAAAAATATTAATCACTGTTGACATCTTATACAATTATTTTTGCATTTTTGCCTCGGCACCCCATGACCCACCTACAACCAGGACTGCATCTTAGACCCAGGAAAGGATTTCAAGGGGGAAGAAATCATCTCGGTGGCTCCCTAAAGGGCCACTCCCTTAACGACATACTTCACTGTAATGTCAAAAAAATGCAAAAATAATCGTATAAGATGTCAGCAGTGATTATTATTATTATTTTTTTATTATTTTATTTTATTTGAGAGAGAGAGAGCATGAGCAGGGGGCAGGGAAGGAGAGAGAGATCCTTAAGCAAGCTCTGTGCTCAACATGGAGCCCAACACAGGGGTTGATCTGATGACCTTGGGATCATGGCCTGAGCCAAAATCAAGAGTCGGATGCTCAACTAAGCCACTCAGGTGCCCCAGCTATGATGACTAAAGCAGCGCTTTACAAGGACCATACCGAGCCTAGACTGCTCCAGTGTATTCTGGAATTAATGCAGCCATCTTGTGCATTGGTCCTTAGATAAGTGATCTAAGATGTCTGAATAATCTAAGGAATCTAAATGATGGGGCTGACGGGAGGAGCCGGAAGGGACCCCAGAGGAACAGTAATCCAGCCACAGGCGCTTGGGGTGACCAGCGCCCCACCCCAGCCCGGGGCGCTCTCCCCCAGAACGGCCAGCTAGCTCCCACTTGGCTGGTGGCTGCTGCCATCTGTGGGGGTGACGACCTGAGGCTGCCGGTCAGGATTGAAGCCCCGCCCCCAGCTCTAGCTGGGTCCTGAATGAGAGCAAGACTCACCAAGGAAAGACTGACACACTTTCCATGTAGTTTAATCAGGTTTGTGCTGTGACCCTCCGCCCCCCTTGTTCTCCTCTAAAAATTAGGTTTCAAAAAGGAGCTTTGAGGACACGAGACTTGAGGAATAGGGCAGACGGGTTGTCCCCAGAGGGGCTGCATGACCTTGGCAGAGGGGTCTGCTGAGCTGGGACTCGGGCCCTGCGGGCTGGCCACCTGAGGGTCTCAGAGTCCCTGCTGTGGATTCAGCCCCGCCCCTTCCTCCTACATGCGGGGGGGCTGGGAGCCTTGGTGTCCCCCAAACCGTGGGGCTCAGGCCCTGATTCCTTTAGCCATTTGCCCCGGGTTGGGGACAAATGCGTTTTGTAACAGAGTAAAGCAGACCAAGATCCTGGGGCTGAATTTTCATTTCTGTAGCTCATGCAAACCCCGAGTTGGGACACAGGTCTGGCCCTCGAACGCAAGTACATTTGCCTTAATGGCCTCTGCACTGCGGTCTTTGCTGCCACAGTACCTGCTGGTCACCACTCCGAGTGCCTCTCGCTCTGTCCCTGGCAGGTGAGGATGCCTGCATGCTGCCAGGCTGCTGGCCTGGGCTCGACCTCCCTCAGCAAGAGAGAAAAGTGACCATGACCAGGGGCATCCTGGAGGCTCAGGGCCGTGGGGTGCTAGCTGGGCATAAACACACCTCTCCTCGCTCCCCCTCCCTGTGGAAAGAAAGGGGCCCTGGTCCTCAGTGGTGGTTTTGTGGGTGCGGCTCACAGAGGCACAGGCAGAGAAAGGGTCTGCCCGCCAGGGGGTCCGCCGGTAGGTGGTCACGGCCACTTTCCGAAGAGTGACCTTTGGGGAACTGCCCATTTGACCCGCCTTCAGAGGTGACCACAATACGCCAACACAAAGAGGAACGTAAATTGGCCGAAAAACACAGTGTAATAGACGCGCTCACACGGCGCTCCAGGGGACTCCAGGGACCGGCCAATCCATGCCGGAAGAACGGCACAAGCCGGAAGGGGCCCCCAAGATTAATCACCACCGCCATGCAGATGCGCGCATTAGGCGGAAAGATAAATGTGTAAAGGCTGTGTCAAAACCCATGGTGTGGCCCACATGGCAATTCAGGGTCAGTAATTGAACTTCACTCTAATTATCCTGGGGAGATAATATTAACTTACAGTCCAGTGTGAGCCAGCGACTCCATAACTCATCACTGGATGGGATGCGCGTCGCATTGTGTTATTGAAATATGACGGCTCCATTTCTCCCCTGTCACAATGACAACTGATGTGCTTACTTTCTTTCTCTGCGCCTCTGGGGGATGATGAAATAGTAAGCAAACATTCTTTCTGGTGAAAGAGCAGCACTTTATCACGCTGGCTTCAGCTCTGGAAAAGCTCTGGCAACACTCAGACGTGGGTTCCCGGAGCCCAGACCGCCCCCGCTCGCACCAGGCCCGGGGGTCTGGCCTGGCGGCGCCGTCCACCCCGGCCACGGAGCACCCTCGGTCAGTCACTGCGGGTTCCTGAGCAGCCAGGCCTCTTTAACGTACTGTCCTGGCAGGGTGGGGTCTTCGGGGAGGAGCAGAGATTTAGTCAAAACATAACTCTTGTTTTATTGCTGTGTTTACCGGTCAGGCCTCGGAGCTCCCGTGCCCCGCATCCCGCCAAGGGCTGTTCCACGGCTCTGCTCCTGATGTGGTGTCCCTCTCTTGTTCACTCCCCAAGCTGATATTTTATCTTTGTTTTTCTCACAGATTTGTAGTTTCATCCTAAGATGCATTCTCTTCTGTTTTTAAGTTTATTTATGTTTTATTTTTGAGAGAGAGCGAGAGTAGGTGAGGAGTGGATATGGGGAGAGAGAGAATCCCAAGCAGGCTCTGCACTGTCAGTGCAAAGCCTGACATGGGGCTCGATCCCATGACTGGGAGATCATGACCTGATCCGAAATCAGTGGACTGAGCTATCCACACCCACCTCCTACAAAGAAGCATTCTTAATAAATTATAGACAAATGTAGGGTTAAATGCCTCTGCCTTAAACTTCAAGAAAAAGTTCCATAAAATTCAAAACAAGCAGTTTCTGGTTATTTGAAATGAGGCTAAAGAATGTTTTGTAGGGAGTTAGAAAGCCGGGGGTGCACCCAGAAATACAGAAGGGCAGGAAGGCCCAGGAGAAGCCAGAGGCCCCCTTCAGGTGGCAGGGACATGAGGGGATGGCCGAGGTCCGGGCGTCATCCCCACCAAGGGGCATGGCACGCACACCCGACCGCCAGCTGCGGGCAGGGTCTGGGGTGAGCCTCTGCTGCCATCCTGGGACCCAGCAGCCCCTCCCCCAGCCTGTCCTGCTGGGGGGTTGGTGGAAGTTCTGGTTCTCAGGGAGATGGCGGTAAATAAACGGCACTCAGAAGCCATCCGCCCTCCCTCTGGGGAAGTTTCTACACATTTCGACAGTTTGCTATTTTAATTGAGAACAGAAAGCCAGTGCAGATCCCGGAAAACAAGGAAGTCGGTCTCAGATCATCCTCATTCGGTCCTTAACCTCGTGCTCATCTAGCGTGGCCTCCGAGGGCACAGGTGACTGCTGCTGGTGGGCAGAAGCCAGCTACCGTGGGGGGGACACCGCTGGGGGGACACCGCTCGGAAGAGTCTCCAGGAAAGGGTTCCAAGTGAGGAAATGCCATCCACGGCTGGCAGCTCCCAAGAAGCAAGCACCAAATCACCCAGGTCCTGCCTCTCTGGCCCCAGCCAGGGGCCTCCGAGAAATACGGAGCCGAGGGCCCCGGCCTACAACGGCTCAGTGGACTGCCTGAGCTGGACGCTGTCCTCGTGTTTGGTTCAGAGTCCGCACCAGCTTATTAAGATCCTTTCAGCCCCTCGATGGCATCAATCAAATCTCGGGGTCACCAGAGTGAGAGTGTCTCTCCTCTCAATATTCTGATCACAGACTAGATAATCAGGAACAAATCGCTCATTCATAATCACCGAGTGCAAGCTTCCTGATGGGGAACATGGAGGGCTTCCCATCTGTTTCTGTTTGGGTTTTATGGTCAGTCACCTGAGCACAGAGATAAACACACGGAGCAAAGCACCTGGGCCTCAGAGACAATACCTGCTCGGAGGTCCAGGCTTCATCGTGGAAAATGAACTAAAACACTGACAGTTCAGGGACATCGATGCAGATCAACAGAGTCCACGCAGAGACTGAGCCGGCCGCCTTTCAGAGAAGGGGCAGGTGCACCGCAGGCAACAGGCATTTATTTTGTGTATCGCAACACCTCCCCACCCCCAACTGCAGGACCTTCCAGGATCACCCCAGCCATCGGAGGATCCACAGGAGGGGCCCGGGAGATGGGCTGAAGCAAACCTCCCGGCACAAAGGTTGGTCCCAGGTACCACAACCCAAAGTCATTCCCCAACTCTGTTGACTCAAAGTCGATTTCACAGCTTCCTAAACATCGTGGCACAACATTCACTTTCTTTAGAGATGTCCTGGTCGGCTGGGAAGACAAAACAGCACGTTAAAAAGACATTCAGTCCGTATTTACATGAGGAATCGAGAGAGCCTGGTAAGGCATTACTGTCTGTAAAGTATTATATATTTTAAGGGTCTTGGTAATTTATGTTTTAAAATGTTCTTCCCACACATTTGCAGTATATAATGGAAGGTTCCTGTGACATTTATAAAGGAGCAGCCATGATCTGCTAGCTAAATGATATGCAACGTTCTATAAATTATAGGCTGAAATTTGCTCTAATGTTCAAGTATTTCTGTGACATATTTTTCTCCAAGAAAAATTGGACAGCAGTGTGCAAAGGTATAATCCGTTATAGCTGCGCTCGAGGCATGACTAGAACATTACTCTCGGTACCCAGGTGGCAAACAGGACGGCATTTGTTTGGTGGTTTATTCTACGAAGACGAGGAGTCTTTATTTATAAAGACTCTAGTTAAACACTATAGGCATCTTAGTAGATAATATCAGGCCATATTCTTCAACTTGTGTTCAAGATAGTAATGGTTCACTTAAATCGCATCCCTGCCTCGTACGGTTGCTTCCTCCTAAACAGGTCTGGTTCCAGCTGGGGTCAGATCACCTGGAGTGAAAATATTTCTCAACTTCCTTGCAATCAAATGTGACCATGTGACTAAGTTTTGGTGAGTCATGTAAGTGCCCTGTGGCAGCCTGGGGGCAATGTCTTTTACAAAAGGTGGTGTCTGCCTCCCGCATCTCCTGACCGCTCACCTCCAGCTTGCCTCTTGACATGTGGTTCGATGATTGGAACCCCCTGGAAGGTGTTGTGGGCCCATGCCCTGGTGGGGCGGTGCAGGAGAAGAGTCACTGAATCCCAGTGTGGCCTCCCTTGATATGGAATCTAAGAAAGTTCAATTCACAGAACCAGAAAGTCGAAAGATGGTTACCAGGGACTGGAGGTGAGGGAAGAAGGTAAGACGTTTCATTTACACACTTTGAATGCCTTTGTGAGTTTGAACGGACAGCTCGCTGACCTGGCTCTAACACTGTCTCGTACACGTGAAATACGCCGAGACAGGCAGTGCCAGCTCTTTGCACCACCCACGAGATAAGGCAGCTATGTGAAGAGACGTGAGGTCAGTCAGCTTGACGGCGGTCATCACTGCACAATTATACGTAGACTGAAACTTCACGTTGTGCACCTTGGATACATGCGATTTTGAGACTTATATTATGGGTCTTTATTAGGCACAGCCAGAGCTGGTCCCCATGGGCACACAGGCCCCATGTGGCCATTTCTACTCAGTTCTCTTCTCTTCTCCTCCTACTCTGCTTGGTTCTCTCCTCTCTCTCTTTTTCCATGGGTCCCTCCTCTGCCCCCTTTCCTCTCCGCCCACTTCACTGCCTTCACTATACTCCCGTCATCCTTCACAATCCCTGCACCTAATCAACAGTAGCCTTGAGGATCCCTTGATTGCAGGCGTCTACAAAGGCTGTGGAATGGAAAATGTACCCAACACAGAAGGTGTCCGCCAACTTACACAAACCTGACCCTTTCCCATGCGGGCTCTATTCCCAAAATGTTGTACGCTATTCAAAAGATCAGAATCCAAAAGAAGAGCCAAATACTACCACCTGAAGAAAATGAGCCTCACGGACGCAAGCATGATGTGTCACTGGACCTGGACTGAGCTTCATGAAAAAATTATAATGCCCACCTTGCCCCTACCATACGGAACAGAAAATTCCAAGTGTATAAAATCAGGTACCCAGAAATCGTAGCTCTCTCTAACAAGAGTACCGGTCTCCTGTCCTAAGATGTTTTGATCCATCTGTATGGCACACTCTCAAATGGATTATTTTCTTCTGCTCTCTTCTGGCCAGCAGGTAGCTAGGAGTGGGCAGGCCATGGTTAACTGAGTGTCAGTTGTTATACATCTGATTTATTGGCAAATTTCACTTGAACAAAAAATGGAGGGAAGTACACACCTGAACATTTTTGTTGATAATTGTACACATTTTTCTCTCCTCTGTTTTCAATTCTTGGACAACCACAATTTTGCCAAAATTTTCGTCTATAAAAGTCCAAGGGAAAATCTCATGTCTTGGGGCAGAATTAGGCATGGAGGGTTCCACTGGAGACCGCATGAAGGCATGAGCTAACTCTCCTCCGTCACTGTGTCCACAGCACTGATCCCCATTGGGGTGAACAGTAGGTCCCTGAGAGGTATCTGTTTTCTGAATAAACACACAGAATGATGACATAATTCAACCAATTTGCTGACCTTATCATCCACTAAGAAGTAGTAGGGAAAAAATATCTAGATGAATTTGATTGATTAGGCTTCCCCTAGAGTTGATTTAGTGATGTCTAAATGATAAGCTGTTTCCAAACACAAATGGAGGAATCAGAATGTGAGTTAGAGCTGTAAGGATGTGAATGATGTAGGTGCGGTAGCAGGGGGGAGGGAGAGAATAAACAGGTCTCAAAGACTCTTGACTGTCGTCTTAGGTCCTCCTTGGCAGAATCAGAACAAAACAAGTCCCAGGGTGAACCATTTGGATTGTGTGGAAGGGAGGAAAGAAAGGGGGGTGTCAGTCAATAGGGCTCCACAGGGTCAATGGGGGCTCATTCTGCTGGAGGAGGAAACTGGGGAGCCTAGTTCCAGAGTGGTCTCGCTTGGGAGAGAGTTAGGGCTTGCCTTCCAACTCCGTCCATCCCTGGGTGAGGGCTGTTTCTGGCTCCCAGGAGGCTAATTCCCGGTGACCTTCAGACAGAGGAGACCCTCCAGAGACAGGACACTTGGTACAAAGAAGCACCACTAAGAAGACCCGCTGATGTGGACGGTTAATGAACAGGGCGTTCACACTCTGCGATCATTATGAAAAGAAATAAAACCCAATTCTTTTGGAGGATTTGCTTACTGAAAGAATATAGAAGAAAGACTTCTATAATGTAAAGGGGAGTTTTTATGGTTGTTTTCAAAAATGCATGTAATCTTGGAGACAATCACTTTTTTGGTCTTCCTGGGTTGCCTAAAACTCAGATTCCACACCATCAAGGCTACTTGCTAGAAATGCAACAGTATGAAAAAAAATCAACAAAATCTAGAAGAAGTTTGCAAAATCCAGACTCTTTATGTCATAGAAAGTATACAATGTAAAAATTGCTGGGTATACAAAAATTCAGGGAAAAATTACTCAGCATCAGGAGGGGACAAAAATCAATAGCCTACCCACAGAAGACAGAGACATTGGAACCTATTGTTCTCATGTATAGGCTTTCCCAGGGAAAAGGGGGATGGAATGGGAAAGCAGAGAAAAGCCATCTGTCCTGGAAGAGACTAACATTCTGTAGGAGGACCTGGAAGTCAGTGTCAGGCGGCCCAGAATCAAGCATTCATTCATCTAACGGACATTCCCCAGAGTGGGTTCTGTGCAGAGCACTGATCCGCTGCATGGGACCCAGGGCTGGTGGACAATTCACATTCTCATGTGAAAACGTGGAATATATAATCACGTAAATATAAGGCATCGTGTCAGGCAATAATTACATGGCCTGTAGGAAAAATGAACAGGCTGTAGGGATGGAAGTTTTCAAGAGAATGCTATTCAGATAGCAATTTCCTGGAGGCAGAAAAAGGCCTCACCACCCAACCCCGCCACCGAGGACCACAAGCCCCTGCAGAAGACTTGTGTCAGAATGGGGGTGGATAGGGGTGCTTGGGTGGCTCAGTCATGCCCAACTTTGGCTCAGGTCACAGTCTCACAGTTCCTGGGTTTGAGCCCCACTGTCAGTGCAGAACCTGCTTGGGATTGTCTCTCTCTCTCTCTCTCTCTCTTTCTCCTTCTCACTCTCTTCCATCCCTGCTCACATACTCTCTCAAAATAAATAAATAAACTTAAAAAAAAAAAGAATGGGGGCATATAAAGGCAGACCTAGGGACAGCCGGCCAGGCTCCTAGGTCACCTCTGAGGGCCTGGGGTGGAGTTTCCAGAGGGGGAAAGGGGGGCTGCCCATCATGGTGCGCGCTCACTCCCACCTCTGAGAGAGATGCTTTCTCTTCGCCAAGGTAAAGCCAAGGCCATCTGAGACGGAGACCTCTGCTCTGTGGACTCTTTGGGACCAGGTGTGCGGATCCCTGCGGCAGAGGAGAACCTGGAATGACAGATCCGAGGGGCTCCTCTCCCCCATCCCTGGTCCAACAGGAAAGCCTTGGGAGTGGGAAGCAGAGCTGAGTGATGGCGCTTTTCTCCATCAGTCACAGCGAAAAGGGAAGAGGAATGTGTGCAGAAATGTCTTATCGACCCCTAGGACAAGAATCACACTCTCTTGTCAAAGGACAGCTTCATTAGTTTACAACGGTAAACGTCTTTAACTTTCGTATTAGTTTAACAAATTTTTATTTTTCATGAAACACAGAGGTAGGTTTTTGAAAGGAAATTCATGCTTATGGCAAAAGGATGTGTCTAATGTCAGACATTGTGGAGCAAGGTGGGCTAGGCTCAGAAAAAAAGCATGTCCCCCACCCTCAGGAGACCCGAGTTTCCTCCCCTGTCTCCCACTGTGCCCCTTCTCCACCGGGGGTCCCCCCACCAACTCACAAGCACAGGCACAGGCTCCTGTCAGTGCTGCTGCTGAAGCTGCGCAAGAGGCAAGACCAGATCCTGGGGATGGAGACCGGTGACTGGCGCGCAAGGTCCAAGGGGCAAGGGGGTCTTAGACAACGCGAAGGGATTGGTGAAAGGGGAAGGGGAAGAGGGGGCAGAGGGGAGGGGGTGATGTGAAGGGGAGGCACGTGCATGCACACGAACACACGCCCTGCCCACCCCAGGTAGTAAAGACGGAGGAATGCAGAGAAGGGGTCATGCACCAGAATTACGCTGTTAACCAGCTCCCCCTTCTCTCCTCACTCATTTCCTTCACCAACGGTATTCAGTTGGGAACCTATTACCTGGATTTGACAACAGAGAGTGGACGAAGCTTTTCTCAGAGTCAGAATAATCTGTCCAGGGGAAGGAAAGTAGGGCTGTGTTTGGAGGGGTGGCTTCCTTCTTGTCCTCAGCCCCTACCACCTTGCAAGGCAGCCTTTCTTCTCTGTTTTCCTTCAGAGAGCAGCAGGAGACACTCCTGGGGGATGAAAAACAGAGATTTTGTTGAGTGATTCAGTAAAGGAAACACACA
The DNA here is from genome assembly GCA_004023845.1 of Helogale parvula. Taxonomy (NCBI): domain Eukaryota; kingdom Metazoa; phylum Chordata; class Mammalia; order Carnivora; family Herpestidae; genus Helogale; species Helogale parvula. The sequence goes on from PJEM01002219.1 coordinate 132,831, forward strand.
TTCCCCGGTATCTCCAAAACCCACGTCATCTTGTTTGAGCACAGCTGTGACTTGTGCATTCTACTCCATGCCTTCTTCAGGGCGGGGCCTACACCACATTCTAGGCAGCTCTGCAAAATGGCATCAAATGTGCCCAGCGAACGTGCGAATCTCTCTGTCCAGGGAAGCAAGCTCTGCACAAAAGGGAAAACAAACAGTTGTAAGGAAAGAAAGAAGTCTCCAATCCAAAAAAATCACTACACAGGAAATACTGGCTGTCTTGGCTTGGAAAAGGCTAACTTATTGAAAGAAGTATTTTAGTTGCATTGGGTAGGCCAGGTCTTTTTTTTTTTTTTTTTTTTTGAGAGAGAGACAGAAAGAGACGAAGAGAGCTGGCCCAGAGGAGGGGCAGAGAGAGAGGGAGAGAGAAAGAACCCCAAGCAGGCTCCATCCTCAGTGAGGAGCCAGACTCGGAGCTTGATACCACGACCATGAGATCATAACCTGAAGTGAAATCAATAATTGAATGCTTAACCGACCTGAGCTGCCCATGCGCCCAGAGCCAGAACATTCTGGATTCCCTCTTGGGGAAGCTTATTCTCAAAGCTCAGCCCAAGAGGATTCCACTCATGCAGAAGTTCTGTGTGTTCTGAATTCCCAGCTATCCCTTGGCACGCCACAAGTCCCCCAGATGCCCTCTTCCTGAGGTGGAGTGCTAGGCCCCAGGAGAGCGTGTTTGGGAATGATAGGCAAGTCTAGAGCCAGAAAGATAAATCAAATAAGAACTCCACCAGCCCTTGCATCAGAGAGTTGACTTAGTTTCTCTTTGTCTGCCGCTGGCTGCACACCAGGGCAATCCCTGTAAGCTCTCTTGGTCTGTTTTCAGCCATAAAATTAGGACTCCAAGCTCTGTGAGTCCAGGGCTCTTGCAAACACCAACCTGATGGCTTTCTACTCTCTCAAACCTAGAACAATCTGCCACAACTCACGACCACCTACAACTTCTCAACATGAGAAGCCCACCTACACTGTGTTTTCTCCATCATCACCAAGGATTCCTTGAAGCAAGAAGCGCCTTCAATTCTGGAACCCAAGGGGACAGTCCCAACCCCCAAAGAGAGACATGCCTCTGATTTTCCTCCAGAGATTCTCCAAATAATCGTTTCTTCTCAGGTCCTTGAATTGCTATAAAATATTTTTGGGAGTTGGTCTTCCATAGTGTGTCTTAATCTTGTGTTGATTACGATACAAAACAGGATCTTGACTGGGAACTAGCCAAGAACGTGAAAATGGAAACCTATCCATTGTTCCAAAAATGTTTTCAACCCCATGTAGGAATAAAGTGATAATTTAATATAATTCTTTCTGTAATTACAAAATTCTTCTGATTTTAATTCTATGTAGATATTTTATAAATTTTGATTACTTTTCCTTCTCTTAATGCTCATGTGTGTGTAAATTCCTGTTTCTGAGGAATTATATCAACTGCTACTAAGGTATTTCCTGAACCATCAAGAGTTTATGTTTAAACATTACAAAATGCAAAGAGATCATCACAGGTTTTATTTCATTTTTTAAAATGTTTATTTATTTTTGAGAAAGAGAGACAGAGCACAAGCTGAGGAGGGACAGAAAAAGGGAAACAGAGAATCCAAAACAGACTCCAGGCTTCTAGCTGTCACCACAGAGCCTGATGCAGGGTTTGAACCCGCGAACTGTGAGATCATGACTTGAGCCAAAGTCGGACGCTTAACCCACTGAGCCACCCAGGCCCCCCAATCATCACAAGATTTTATAGTGCCAAGTTATTTTAGAGACATGTTTCATGAAATATAACTTAATTAATATGATGATTAAAGAAGACTGTGGATCAGGAAAAAAATAACAGAAAACCTAGTACACAACACCTACTGCTGAACACCTATGGGCAGAGAGAGCATGTGGAAGCAGAGAAGAAGAAATGAAATGAACCACATGTGCATCACGTCATCATTTTAGCCCTTTCGTGATAGGAAACACACTCACAGCGGTTTACGTAAAAGGATGTATTACACCACGAGTGGGAGCTGCACCCGCTGTGGTCACAGGTCAGTAATCCCCAGCCATGCGGTCCTTTGTGGGGAGAGAATGCTGGCGCGGTACCCACACCTCTGCTCCCTGCGGCCTCTCCAGCCACTGCTCGTGCATCCCAGAAACTGGCCACGCTCAGCACACCAACCAGCGATTCTCTCTTCTACTCACATGAGCTGAATCAGTTTTATCTCTTTGGGGGGAAGCAGCTCCATTTACATGGACCGACTGGTATGTATAAAAGCCTCATGTCTAGACACCCATTTGCTCTTTAATAAACGTATCATAACGTCTGAAACGCCTGATTTATGGGGACCCTGTCATCGCCTCAATGGCCCGCCACCTTCTACTTGCCTTTGGAAACCCAAGACAGGTCACGACATTTAACGCTAGGCTGGAATAATAATGCCGCTCAGATCCCACTCCGGGAGGACACGCCATCTGCCTCATTTACATAGTGAACATGGTCGGCGGATTGCCGTCTGTCACCCCAACATGGAAGGACACGACTAACACCCCGCGGTGAGTGATGAGCCGCACGTCCACCGGCACCACAACCGGCTGGCTGCAAAGGGCCGGTCCTCTGTTTAGTTAGCTAACCTCTGCAGAGCTCATCTGATAAACGTCCAGATGGTTCAGAGACAGAAAAATGACAATGTTTTGCTGAACATGCTCTGATAAGGGCCGCGGCTCATGCTGGTGGTGGCCAAGGCGGTGCCCTTCTGATTGGGCATTGCTCTACACGCACCTCCCCACATGTCAGCACCTCTTTGACGTGCAGAGGGGCAGGGTACCACCCCGAGATCACCTTTGCTTTGAGTCCCGCAAGGCTCCCGGAGCAGCCAAGCTTTGCTGCCGTCTGTGAGCCACCCTCCTTGCCACCGCCCCAGGACTCTGCTGGCCACTGGCAGGGAGCTGGGCCACCTGGCCGCTGACCCTGGGGCTTCCTGCTGGGAGGCTGAGGGTGTGTGGGCAGCATCGGTGAGACAGAGCACCTCTTTTGGGTAAAGAGATTGAGATGATGAGATTCACCTACACTGGGCAGAAAGACCGAAATAAAAGTTCTTTTCACACAATATTTTTGGGAGGAGGGTAAAGGCATAGGATCACGTTCTTAGAAAAGGTTTGGAGACCCGGAGGCTAAGTAGGTGATTCCGTAACTTGCATTCACTGAACTGGTTTGTGGGATGGACCCGTCTGTTGCTGGGAGCCAAGTTGCCCACTCGCTGCCCAGCCCCGCTCTCCAGCGGCTGCCACCCCTGCGGGGGTTGAGGGAGAGGGACTGCGAGGTTGGGGCCTGACTGAGGCACGGGCCCCAGTGTTCTGTGGGTTCTTTGGGGGCGGCTCCCGGTGGACAACCCCGGGCAGGTTGGCCACCCTCCCTCCTCCCCGCGCCTCTCAGGCCACTTTGCACAACCAGGGCAGTACAGCTGGGCTTGGTGGCCTTCTCGCCTACATGGCAGGGAAGCCAACCGCCCCTCTCCCTCCAAAGACAGCAAGGCTCTCCAGGACAGGGACCGCGCAGGTCACCTCTTGTGGCAGAGCCAGTCACATGTTAGAGAGCTGCCTTATCATCCTAGAGCTTCGTTTTTTAATGTAAAAACTCTAGCACTGACTTCATCTGAGATGTTCTAAGGAGTCCGTGCAAGGAGCACATCCTATCAGGTAAGGCACAGGAGGTGACATGCCATTCCTCCCCTTCCCGGAGGCTCCCTCGTCCATGCTCTCCTCCAAATCAGCCGCATCGTGTCCCTGAGCCCAGCTTCCTCTGTCTGCTGGCTCTCTTCCCCGGCCTCAGCGACCAGCACCAGAAGCTCACCTCCCACTTCCCCACTTCCCTGAATGGTTTTCTTGGATGTTCCGCTCACTGGGGACACTCAAAATGTCTAAAATGTGTTACGCAACCATAATTCTCTCTTTAAAAATCTTGCATTTTGGCATGTCCACCTTGGCTCACGGGATCCGCCTCCTCCCAGACATCTGGTGAGCAGTGTAGTGGCGTTAGCTTCTGTCCGTGTTTGCTCTGTGGGCTCGGTTGAAATGCTTGATGAGAAAGAAAGACAAAAAGAGAGAAAGGCCTTTAGGGTTTAGGCACGGATGTCATGGAGTCTGCCCCATTGAGCAGACACCTAAGACAGTTCTGGCAAGGAGACTCACGGGTCTCATGTGAGTCCTGGATGGCAGCAGCCAGCGCACAGCAGCACCTCACTGAGCACCAAGACTCGGGCGGGGCTGACCCAGATCTGATTGCTCTTGGAAGCTACTAGTTCGCTGCTAACCCTTGGTCAATCGTTTCATATCTACCCAGCAATCCTTTATAAGGATGGAACCTACCTGCTTCATGATTTCCAACTACATCGGTGTTAAGTCATTTTGGTGTTAATGACAATTGTCATATTTATGAAGTACCCCTGCTCACCGTAAGGGAATCTGCAAAATTTATAGAACGAGTTTGCTCTTCCCCTAAACCATGAGATTGTAAGCTAAAGAAAAGTGCTGGAACATACGGCTAATTGCTATGTGGTTCTCCAAACGCACTTAATCATATGCTAGTCTTCTTGCAAAACAACTGCAAGCTGCCCCTTTGGCTGTGGTGCGATTCTGCGGGGATAGGACAGCACACATTTGACCATGGGGCTTAAGGGTGCTGCCTGAGTGAGCAGCTCCGTCTTTCCAGGACTCAGTTAGGTCATCTGGGAGACGGGGCGCCTCAGGCTTCACCTCACCGTGATAATGTATCTGATATAATCCACACAAAGCCGGCGGACGCCTCAAAGGTAACAGCGATCAGCACACAGTACTTGGAGGACATTGTTATTAGTCATCGTGTGCCGCTCTTGCACGTGGCATCAGGTCGGGAGGAATGGGGAAACTCAATGGTCAAGCCATACGGTAAGCCACTCGGTAGGTCCCAGCAACTAATGCGCTGACATCTGTTGAAACAGAGTCTTGTACGTCAGTGGACCGCGCATGCGCGATTGCGGAGGGTTTGTCCTCCCAGTGTCGCTAATGTTTGCTAACAGGGAATGAAAGAATGAACGCGACAATGACTTTTCCCCATAGGTTTGAATTTGTAACTTTTGAGGACGCCCCATTACAACTTTTTACAACCGAAGTGTCCTCAGTCACTGTAACGCCTTCAGATGGCATCTTGTTTGAGATTTTAGAAAGTTATTATTTTTTGGCTATTATCCCCAGTTTCCTAAGGCTTTTTTTTTGTCACTTAACGTGGTGGGACTGAACAATGGAAGGTAATATATCATATCACGTTGGCTACAGGACACATCGGTCCACTTCTGAACCCACAAAATGAACAGAAGAAAGAAAAAACGTTAAGATTAATCTGAGCATTGTTTTTTGCCAATCCATTCTAATATTTGAGACGTTTCCGGCAGTATCCTTGAAAAATTTACATACATCCTGAATGCTTGCCTGCCGGAGATGAGTAACCCAACGTGATAGACAATGCTGAGATTCTTAAACGTCAACCATCAGGGCTAATTATGGGAAATCTGACAAAACCCTAAACTGTGTGTGGAGAGGGGAGGGAAGACAGTCCTCTCTGACGTTGTAGCTACTCACAAGCCTTTGCTCTGTCAGTCAAGGGAGCTGTGATGGCCTGGAGTTCATTTACACCAGGGGCTGTGCTGTGGGAAGCAGCCAGCGGACGCACGGTTTTCACGTGTGAGTCCCTCTGGCATCTCAGACCTGGTGTAGGTGTTGTTTTCCACCTGCACGTATGAAAACCATCAATATCTGTGCTTACAACAGGCCCGATCAGCCGGTTTTGTTGAACACTATGATCGTGGCAAAATATCGAAGGGCTTGCTGGGATATGGATTGCGTCTGTGACCTACATAGGCGGGAAATTAGCATATGCCAAACGTGTCACACCCCTGTAGCTGTCAGAGCGCTGGGCCTCGGGTCTCCCTTAGTGCGTGGTGATGACATCTACTGCCTTAGTCACTCTGCCACTATGTCTACTGCTAAAAATAGCTCGAATCCGATAGCCTACCAATGAGACTTCCCGGGATTGCTTGGCAAGGGACGTGGCTATTTTTTTTTTGCGTAAAACTGCCAATCCGCCGGGCAGCCGCAGACTCAGTCTTGCTGAGTTGTTTCTCTAAATGCCGAGAAAGCTGACATGATGACCATTGCTTTAAATAGGCGTGCCTGAAGTTTAAAACTTACAAGTGAGATGTCAGATAACTACGCTGAGACAAATTCTCACGTCCAGCACATATTCTTGTGACAATTTAGTTTTTAAAGTGGATTCCTTCTTTCTAATAATTAATTATTAGCTTCATGAATGGACCCCCAGGGTCTCAAGGATAGAGCTGAAGCTGACATTTGCCGGGTGCCCGGTGGCCTGTGAGTGTGACGGCCGCGGCACAGGGGTGTGTGCAAAAGAAAATCCGCGGGACTGTGGGAAGCACCGCGCGCGGCTGCCCTTAGAATAAGTGCTCATGTTGAAGGGTGAGGGCCCTTCCCTGAAAGCTCACCTTGACACAAGGCAGCTGCAAACGCTCCACATCTTAGAAACACATGGTCTCCGGGCGCAGTCGGTGACAGAGAATTCAGTCCTCCAACATCTCAAGGGACACTGGAGCCTGGAAGAGAGGTGACACCCCTTTTATGGCCGCTGTCCTGTTGTTGGACAATGGCCCGGATGCTGTGGGAGCCAGGCTTCCAGAGCGTCAGCAGACATGCACCTCCATGGGCTCCAGGTGTCGCAGGAGGGCAGACGCAGCTGCACGGCCTGTAATTAGGCCCTTCCCTCCCCTGCCCTGCACGGTCCTTGCAATGAACTCTTCATTGCAAATGTATCCACAGCCATGAACGAAAAGCAAAATTGAAGGTAAGGGCATCTTGGGTGCCAGTGTCTAATTTGTTTGCATTTTCTGCCTCATCGGTCCTGCCTGGCCACCCCATAAGGAGGGATGCGCCTGGCTTCCGAGAAGAGAATGGGTCCAACACCAGGGCAGAGAATGCTGTGGGCACAACACTATGGAAGAAGCTTGTCGGACGGGCCCATCCAGACACTTGACGTGAATGCGCCCCGATCCGTCATTGGAACACAAGTCACGGAAAGCTCCAGAACCTGTATTTGAAAGAGAAGGTTAAAGTAGGAGCAAAGGAGACATTGGTCAACTGCTTGTATGTGGAAGTTGGAAGCGTTTTCAGACATGAGTTCCTTCCTTTGACAAACAAAGGGGATGCCTGGTGACTACACTGTGTGTGTCGTGTCCTGAGATCAGTTGAGCCGGTGAGAAGTGAGTGTCTAACCACCCCTGTAACCCCCGGCCTTGTCCCTCATGGCAGTCAGATTACGTCGCCTTCGGTCAGGTCTCTGCTGGTGGCAGGGTCTGAACTGTCTCCTCCAAACCATTGCCGTCATATGAAATAAAGAGTTACTTCATTTTGTAGAAAGCTTTTCTACTTGGGGGCTGGGGAATGTGTTTTATTAGCTTATGGCCCACCTGTCACTTCCGACTGGGTCACCCACACTCGGGAGAGCGGCTAACCTGGGAATCCTCTGAGGATCACTCTAGGAAATGAACGTTCACGTGCAGGGAAGCCGGGGGATATAAATAACCTCCCCGTATATGGCCCTGCGCCTGGTTGCGCACGGCCCGTTTACAAATGCATCAATGTGTGTGGATTTGTGCACACCCCCCACACACACATTTTAAAATGAAGTGACTTCAAGCTCATCTTGAGACCAATAGTCACGTCTCACTGTTTGCTACTGAGGCGAATGTGGTAGTGCGATTTTATGGTTTACACTTCCAAGCCAACCCTTATGAGCGATCAGTCAGTTCCATTTTTGCTCAGTGAGGCTGAGGACACAGGTCAGACCACCCAGGGCACCTGCTTTTCCCTTCTGAACTGTGGTTCTCCTGGCGTCCAGAGGGGGCACCTCCAGGCTCTTGGTCCAGGGAGGAGGGGGGATCAGATGGTCTTCATACCAAACCAATGCACTCAGCCCAAGGGGCCTGCCTGAAAGTAGTCTCACATCCATGAAGACCACTCTGTTCTTGCGAGTTAAGTGCATTTTTCACCAAAAAGTATTATTACTATAAAAAATACCCAAGCAAAACTAATTTTGTGTCTTTTAATATAATTTTCATTCCCAGACCATCTCAATAAATCCATAGTCACTTATCCAAACTCCTGCTTGCTAATGCTGGGGTTCTGTTTATTTTCCATTGCTAAAATTTATTTATCTATGCATTTCAGAGACATCTTATTGTGTATGACCGAAAAATATTTAAAACAACTCCCCAACTATAGTTTCTGAATATTATTTTATATATAAATCTTGTGTCATGTTTATTTACTGTTTCAATAGCTAATCATAACTTTTAGGGAATTTGTTTTTATAGAACCTATTAAGAGCAATGGGGGAAAAAAGTAGTTGAAAAGTAGGTCAGGCCCTTTTTCTGAGAATCCTGTGTAAACTATGTGCTCATCTCTGTGTGTTAATTTAAGTGAAAACCTGGTTGAAAACATGAGAAATTGTCATGGCTTTTTAAATTCTCTTATCATTTTTTCTGTATTAAGAAATAGATTTTCATCTATTGTTTTTGACTTAAGAGAGAGGGAAAGGAGAGGGGGAAGGACAGAAGGGGGAGAGGGAGGGAGAGGAATGGGGAGCAGGAGGGAGGAGGGGGGAGGGGAGAAGTGGAAGGGGAAAGGGAGAAGGAGGTGAAGAGAAGAGGGCAAGGGAGGAGGGCAAGGGAGGGGAAGGGCGGGAAGAAGAAGAGAATGCCATAGAGGTGTGGGAAGTCATTCGAAAGTGTGTCAGTTGAATAGCTCTGTGTTTTGGTCATTCAGACACGAGTAAAACTGTGTGCCCCTGGGGCGTGTCGGTGGCTCAGTCTGTTACGTGTCAGACTCCTGATTTACCTTGGGCCGTGATCTCATGGTTCTTGAGTCCGAGCCTGGAGTCAGGCTGTGCGGACAGCTGTCTGCTTGGGATTCTCTCTCTCTCTCTGCCCCTCCCCTGCTTGCTCTCTCTCTCTCTCTCTCTCTCTCTCTTACACACACACACACACACACACACAAATTAAATAAATAAACATTAAAAAAAGAACAGATGCATCAAGAAGCATGCACATGCCCTCAAACCCCATCTTACCGCCAGACTGGCTGCACGTGAGGACAGACTGACGGCCGGAGGCAGAAGGGGTCACATCCCCATCCTGGTAGTTACTCATATATTAGCATTTGGCAAAGGGCTTCCTTTTAAGATTTCAAGGCGGAGTAAAAAGAGACACGTGGAGATATGTGGATTTCATATTTTAACAAAGCTCGCAATCTAATGTTCTGTCAAACTGTTATTTTTTTTTCCTGGAACCAAATTAAAGTTTGTGATCTTGGTATGAATTGGACAATAGCATCACATGATAAGTGTAAAAGATAGGGAGATATTATTTGGACTTGACATTTTTATAGTAAACATTTGCAAAAATAAGAGGCAGAGGCGGTAAGGGGCAGACCTTTTGTTTTCTGATAACTTCACGCAGGAACAAAATCTGAAGGATAAACATAAATGGCTAGCATGCCCATTAGGTTGTCTCCCCGAAACATCAACTCTGTCGTGTTCTGGACCGTGATGGGGTCCTGGTCAGCTTCTGTTCACACCTTCTGTGGCCGGGGGTCATGTGTGTGCCCCAGTGCGGCCACATCGGGAGGACAGATCCCTAGGGAAGCAGTTACAGAGAAATGAGGTCATAGGGTGGGCCCATCTGTTAGGATCAGTGTCTCTAAGAGGAGCTCCCTCTCAGCCCCGCACTGAGGAAAGTCCTTGGGAAGAAGAACAAGATGGCGGCCATCTGAAACCGGGAGGAGCGCTCGTGCCAGAACCAAACTCTGCCAGAACCTTGATCTTGGGCTTCCGGCTTCCAGAACTGTGTGAAAATAACTGTTCCTTGTGTAAGACTCAGTCTGTGACACTTCGTCAAGGCTACCTAAGAGATGAGCTCAACGGACAGGTGTTACTCTGTCTAGTCTCTTCGCCATCCTCCCCACTTGGACGCAGAGCCTGTGGCAGAGATCTCCATGGTGTTTGCAGACTGATCCATCGCCAGTGCCCGGACCAGAGCCCGTCCCCGCGGATGCTCCCCGAGGGTCTGGTCAGGGCAAGAGACTCCTGGGACCCCAGTAGACTGCTCCTCACGGCCCTCTCCTATCTCCACTCTTCCAGCTCGTGTGAGGCTTCTGGTCCTGATCAGGTTGGGAGTCATCCGTTAGGCCTCCTCGCTGCACACCCTGATGTTCTACGGACTTCCCAGTGCTGTTCCCGCGAAGTTAGTGCTGGGGAATGTTCCCTTGTCATGATCACTGAATGTCAGCACTACCTGAAAATCCACTCTGAGACACATATTTGTCATATTTTACACACTCCTTTAAAACCCAGAGATGTGCAGATCTCTCCGTTAACTTGGCTGTGCCACTTACTGTAAGCACCATGAGTTACGTTCCTGAATCTCTCTGCACCGAGTCTCCTCTCCAAGTGGAGACGAGAGCTGCTCTGTCACATCATGGGGCACAGGTTCAACGGCATCTCACACACCACAGCCTAGGGCTGTGTGCACACAGCAAACCAGCGCTCCGAGATGTCCCTTACGATCCCACCCTCCTTCCCGGCATTCCCATCTTCCTTTAAGAAGCCACATGTGGGGCGCCTGGGTGGCTCAGTTGATTGATCATCCAACATAGGCTCAGGTCATGATCTCAGGACTGTGATTTGCAGCCCCGCACCGAGATCTGTGCAGACAGCTCCGAGCCTGGAGCCCACTTCGGATTCCGTGTGTCTAGCTCTGCCTCTCCCCTGCTTGCACTCTGTCTCTCTCAAAAATAAACATTAAAAAAAAAAAAAAAGGCACATGTGCTCACAGCCAAGCTGAGCCTTGGTCGTTTGGACACTGTTAGGCGCAGGCCGGCTGACAATTTGGACAACACAAGGTCTTATTTCCTCGAATGAGCTAATGTGTCAAAGGTGGGCAGTTAACCCCAGGAAATAATTTATACATTAAAAAAACGAACAATTCATATACATGAACCGGCAATACTTCTCTCTGACACGCAGTGAGCACTTAGTTTACCGCAGGCACGTGCTCAGAGCAGGGACATGCAATTAAAGGAAAAACAAAAACCGCTCTGTGAACATTACGCATGACAAGGGTAGGACAAGACGTCACGGTTGCCTTTCTATTCCCAGGGTCTCAGTCCCAGTCCTGAGAGGCGCCACTCCGCCCCCAGGGTACTGTGACTATCAGAGAAGAAAGTCAAAGAAACAGACACAGTTAATATTCATTGTTTTCTTTTTTCTTTTTTACTTTCAAAATAAATATTTGTGACTTCTGCAAGGAAGTCAGCACGGAGGTTCCCATACTGAGTAGTCAGAAGAGATAAGCAGTGCTCGTCCGTGCACTGGCTCCGGCTCCACTGCAGACCCTGGGGCACCCCGTGAGGACCACGCGGAGAGGGGGAGCGGGCAGGGCTCCAGAGAGCTCCCCGAGCAACCCTTCAGCATGTGTGCTGACGGAACACGGGGCTCACATGTGTGCTGACGGAACACGGGGCGCAGCACGTGTGCTGACGGAACACGGGGCTCAGCCTCCGGACACAAAGATAAGGCAGAGCAGTGCGCAAGGATATTCCAGTGCCTGTCCAGCACTCAGGAGAGTCACCCAGAGGCGAACCTGACCGCTCATGGTTGCACACTCAGGGAGGGACCTGTGGTGGTGTGCACTCAACAAAAATGCAGAAGCGAGGGCAGCACAGCTGGCCACGCCGGCCGGGCATGTGGGCTGTTGAGCGTGGGAGCTGACCAGCGAGTCCCCAGGAAGGGAGACTGGAGCTTTAGCCCGTTGTGAGCCAAACTCTCATGCAGCAATTGGAATTTCACAAACATGTATCCAAACCTGTGATGGAGATGGATGCCGCCATCCCAATGCCAGTTAGCAGTGAGCGGGAGGATCTCACAGCCTCCCTTCTCCATGTAATGATGATGTCATCACAGTGGTGTTCCTTGTTTGTCTAGATGGCTCCGTGCGGTTTTTATCCTGGGGGCCGGCAGTGCTCACTGCTTGAATTATCTCCACACTGTTGGTCCTCTGAGCCCTGGGATCCTCTGGGATGGTCTCTCCATTGCTGTGGTTTTGCCACCATTGATTTCCTAGCTTCGTTGATGTGGGAGATGAAATGTGTAATGTGCATATTACTGATGTCGTCAACACATATTATTGTTTTATATTTGGCAATGACGTAGAAACTCACATCATGTGCACGGAGCCACTGCCTCTGTGAACGTAGAAAACACTCAACCCGTTGTGCCCGTGAGAGCGGCCAGGCGTGTGGCGGCAGCGTCGGGCCTCAGTGGTTTCGAGGCTAAGTCGCTGCACGGCTTGGAGTGGCCATGGCTTCCGGTGCCCGCACGGCAAGGTAGGCACGGGCTGAGGACACAGGAGCGCATGGCACAGGCAGCTCTTATCACCCACGGGCCAGCAGAGACCAGAGCAGATAGTGAAACCTCGTTTGAAAGTATCTGATTTATGTGTCTGTGGCCGTTGCCGTGGCAATGAGGCTGCGCACCCCACCGACGTCATGCTCACCCGAAGGCTCTAGTTGGGGGGTTTCCTTCCTACAGTCTAAGCACACATGCACAGATGCTACAAGGCACGTTACTGTCCCTAGTCTTTGTCATGGTATCAGGTACGCTCTCATGTAAACCCTGTGAGAGGTATGATTATGGTCCCGTTGTTCAGATGAAAACAACTGAGGGCCGCTCTGGTAACTGAGTGGATAGAGATCTAGAATGTTCCACCCTTCTCCATCTTGTATCAGAGCCCGCAGCGGGACAAAGGCCGACGTTTCCTTCTTGCTCCTGGAGAACAATCAGCAAGTGCCAATGTTGACCTCAACGTGGGGGCGGGGAAGGCTGGAATGTCACTGCACACTTCCGCATCAGGCGCCTGCACACTGCGGTACTGAAGTTCCCTGTCGTGGGCCTGGCAGCTTTACTGGAAAATGGAACTGTGTCTATAGATACAGAGAGAAGGGAAACAGGGACAAACGGGGGGAAGTCTCTAACCCAGCCAGGAGGCAAGACCGTGCCCCGAGGACCACTGGAGCTCTGCGATCTTCCAACCCGCGTTGAGAGAGATACAAGGAAGCTCACCAAGCATTCTTGATAACCTGCTGATTTCTTCCATACTGTGGTGCTCAGAACCTAAGAGCTTGGATTACAGAAGGCCTCTTCCACTTAACCTTGAAAATACCACATGCAAGGGTGAGACCCGCCTCCTGGGGTGAGAATGTGTGCAGGGAGAAGAGAAGTGCTTCTGCACAGGATGTGAATGGCTCAGCAGGGCCATGACGCTGAGCCGTGTGCACAGAACACGTGCCAGGAGTGAGGAGTTTGAGATGGGGGCCGTTGAGGGGTATGGCGAGGTCAGTTCCTTTCCTTAGTAGGTTTGGACCACGCCGACACAAATACACGACACTTGACTATGAGTGGGGTGGGGGGGAGGCACTGCTGGACAGGATGTAGCTGAAGGCCAGCCCGGATCCAGCTCTGAAGGTGCGCGCCAGGGCTCTGTGTCAGAAGACACGAAGCAGCAAGCTGAAGAATGTATCACGGTGCCTTGGCAGTGTCTTTCCGTGGTTTCTGACGGGCTTGTAGATGGCATGGCTGTCCTGATGGAGTCAGAGAGTCATCCGGGGGCACAGAGCAATGCTTCCGCTCACGATGGGAGTGCGTCCGTCCAGTACGGACCACACCTTGAAAGAGGCATCTGGCCGTAAGAGCCACGCCTGGCACTTGATGGCCAGTGCAGTTACTGATGAGGGAGGCTGTTTGACAAGTTCACGGTCCTCCAGATCCCATCTCCTCTGCTGGTCTGAGGCCTGTGCTATCAGAAGGGGGATGTGGACGCTGACACGGCCAAGATAACATAAAGCAGTTCCCTTCCTGGCCCATAAATCTCCACGAGAAGTCAGGAGAGTGGACATGTTCACTGAATTTCATCCCGGCGCTGTGTCTTTCTCCCTTTCTTTTTTAAACCCCCTGTTACTTGTATGATTAAGGCACTTTTACCCGACCTTGGAAACTGCCAGGAATCAGTATCTTGCCTGAAAATGATTTCAGCTTCAAAATATTTGACCTGGAAGGACGCTCATCATTTAACCTATTTACAAAGACCCTCCCTAAGAAGGACACGTCACTCTCGGGCCCCTTCTGGGAAATGGCCTTCGGTGTACAAAAGAAGAGAAAGACAGAAATCTGATGACACTTGATGTAATCACGCTGAAATATTTGTTAGAGCTTTTGCTCTGTAATAAAAAGCAAATTACAATTAATTATAGAAGAATGAGGGTGAAAACAGAACATTCATAAATAAGTAAGGGCTGCACGCATTGAAAGATCGCCTCTGTTTATGTGCGTCTCATAACTCACTCTGCTTTCCACAGGATATTGTTTAAAAACACCAAGCAAAGTAGCTGCTATATAGTCGGCACTCAGTAAGCCCTGCTGATTGTGAATAATTAATAATGCATAAACCGAATTCCTTTTGGGTTTCCTTCTTAGCAAACAAAAACATATGTTTACTTTTACTATCTTGCTGCTGGAAACAAGATGTGTATTTCCACCCACTGGTAACTGTTTATTGGGTCTGGTACTACACAGAACAGATTTTGCCAATCATAGGGTTCAAGTTCATCATCAGTTACTGACGGCTAGATATACCCAACCATCCCCACGCCAAGGGAATGAACGAGTCTACTGGTGACAATTTATACATCTTGACTAACAGATTTCTGACCTTGTTCCTTGTTTTCAATCTATTAGTTTTCTTCGGGAGGACGTGTTCACATATAAATCAGCTTGTTAAATTAATGCACTTCCTCGGAGCACAACAGGATCCTTCACTCGGCCGGGCCTCCGGAGGGGAGCCGGGTGTGTGGGGGGCTGAGGGATGAGGAGGGCCTTTGTCACTCTCCGAGGCGCAGGGAGAAAAATGTGGGACTTGCTTCTTCCAAGGTGAAGAGTACGGAGGCTTCTGAGCGGGATTTTGAGGCATTGACCCTAAGTGGCGAGGTGCTTTAAGAAACAAGGCAGCCGTCGGTGGCAAAGGACAAATCTGGGGGAATAAAACCGTATTGAAAGGTCATTGGAATACAAAACAAGGAAATCACTCTTTTTTTTTTTTTGAATGGTTCAAATTGTTGGAAGCAGAGTGCTCAATTAGAGGTCACTGGTGAAGGGCACGTTGAGGCCGCCTATCTGCTTGCGTCGTGCTGTGTAATCACCGTGAATATTGATCGTCCATACTTCCGCTTTCTGACCTTCAACATTTGCTTTTTTATGATCTTTTCTCCCTATCACCTGAGCTGGCAAAAATGAAAACGTGCAGAAACAGCTTTAAGTTATATTCTCCTCACGCGTGTCACACAGAGATCGCTGGGATGACATGCGAAGCCGAGATTGAAAACCGATTGGAAAAATGTTATGAAAAAGACCACATCTGCACAAAACCCCGTAAAATGCCAAGCATGTCCCCAAGACCCTATGATTGAAAAATAAAGTTTAAAAAAATCTTCTGTCATGATGTTTTTAAAAGCAAAATGCTTGCATCCCTGGTTCCCGTCTGTGTGTGAGGCTGTTTTTTCTCAGTCAGGAGCCGGGAGGTGAAACACTCATTGATATGAACGGAATCAGTGTTTGCAGAACCCCTCCCTCCTCGCCCATTACCGTCTCTGCCTTTCCGCAGCACTGCGGGCACCGAGAGCGAGGCGGACCGGTCAGCACACGCACAGAACACCGGTGGAGGAACGGCCTGTGGCAAAATGGCGGCAGAACTGGGAGCAGATGAACACAGGTGTTTCCGTAAGATCCTTGTTGGCTGAAGAAGGGGTGCAGGCTGATTCTTGGGTGAAGGTCCCCCACTGAGAGACCGCTAGGAGAGAGACAGGCTCTGCCAGCCCAGAGGCTTTTCCCCCCTGCCTGACCCACCCAGCGTGACCGTCACCTGTTAGTTCAGTCCCCGTCCCCTTGCCTCTCGGGTGGTTATTGGAAGGAAAACCATGGGCAGACGTTGCCATTGGCGTCGTTGAGACAAGTCTCCTGGTCGCCTCATGTCCATACCCCTGTAACTACGATGGGCTTGTGGATGCACAGGTGGGGACAGGCAGATGTAAGGTAAACAAACCCTCTGCTTCCTGTGTAAGAGCAGTAAACATGTAAAAAGTCATCGGTGAATGCAGAACGTGTCTCCAGAAGTTCATTTATTTTTGATAGAGGGAGGGAGGGAGAGAGAGAGAGGAGAGAGCAGGTGGGAGAGGGGTGGAGAGAAGGGGAGAAAGAGAGAATCCCAAGCAGGTTCCATAGTCAGTATAGAGCCCCCCATGGGGCTCAAACTCACGAACTGTGAGATCATGGCCTGAGCTGAGATCGAGGGTCAGACATTCACCTGACAAGCCCCCCTAGGCGCCCTTCCAGTGGTTCCTGAGGACCGTATTTGTCGCGCCGACATAGAAGCACCCAGATGGAGTCCCTGGCAGGGCAGTTCAGATGAAAAATTGGCTTCATGATTGCTTGTGCAGTTACTTAATCAAAGTAACGAAATTCAATTTTCTTAAAACACTCCTTGCAGAGTTGATCACCTCGCTCATATTTTGAAAAAGTTGATGAGCTCCAACACTTCGATAGAGCGCATTTGATCTGACCTGGCCCTGGTTTGGCTGAGAACCCGAATGAAAGCATGTTTCCCTCCCCAGCAGTTACGGGAAACCCGACGACAGGTGCTAGGAGCCGCGGGGTGCGGGTCCACCTCCAGGGCCGGACGAAGCCTCACGCACTGCGCTCGCGGGGATCTGCCCTGCGTGTTGTTTGTCCAGTCAGTATATCTTCCTCTTTGCATGACGTCCCTGCAGGCTAGCGGAGGAGGGCAGGCGTCCCAGCAGCGTGAGCCGAGGCTCTGGCATTGTTCGCTTTCAGCTCTCAAAGACCTTAGGGGACCTGCACACAAACATACAGGTTTAAGTCATGTGCTATGTTGTATGTTACATGCATTTAAATTGTATATGGATCACTTGGGTGACTCGGCCGGTTAGCGCCCAGCTCTTGATCTCGGTTCAGCCCTGGTCTCCTTGTTCGAGAGTCTGAGCTCCGCATCGGGCTCTTCACTGACTCTGTGGAGTCTGCTCGCGGTTCTCTCTCTCCCTCTCTCCACCTCTCCCCAGTTTGCTCGAGCGTGCTCTCTCTTTCTTTCTCTCAAAATAAGCAAATAAACATTTAAACATTTTAAAAAATAAACAAATCAAATTATATTTATAAGTAGCTGTCACTTGATGCATCTTTTAGCGGAGCTCATTTTAAACTGGAAATTCTTTTCCAATCATGAGAGACTCTTGAATACCGAAAACAAACTGGGGGCTGAGGAGGGAGGGGGGAAGGGGAAGGGGGGTGATGGTCACGAAGGGAGTCACCTGTGGGGAAAAGCACTGGGTGTTATATGGAAACCAATTTGGCAATAAACTATAAATAAAAAAATAAAATAAAAATAAAAGGTAAAGTACATTTGAAAAATGTATAATACAGTATACACGGAAAAATGTGTTTTTTTATCTCTTCCTATTTGTCCCCGATTTTCCATCTCTGCCCCTTCGTCTACATCAGTCAAGATCCCCTAGTAACAAACTAATGTTGAGTGGATTAGTTTCCTGATGTTGCATAACAAGTTATCAAACATTTTTTTTAATGATTTCATCCCAATTTCTATAGGTCAGAAGTCTGGGCAGAGCTCAGCTCTAAGAGCTCCCGGGACGGGGCTCTGGGGGCTGACCGGCTGCGTTCTCATCCAGACTCCAGACTGGGGACGGACCCCCTTCTGAGGTGCTCCGGTTATTGGTAGAACCCACTTCCTTTTGGCTGTAGGACTCATAGCTGTTGCTTCTCTAAAGCCAGCAAAGGAAGGAATCTTTGTGGCTTCAAGTCTCTCACTGCTGAACCTGCTCTAAGGGGTTTACTCCATTAGCTCGGGCCCCTCCCAACATGATCACTTTTTGATTAACTGAAAGATAATAGATCAGGGACCGTAATTCTGCAGTCCTTTTGCCTTTGTCATATAATGTAGCACAACCAGAGTGTCTGCCAGTCGCCTTTCCATGTGATGTTGATTGGAAGCAAGCTGGCAGACTCAGGCTGATCCATGGAGTCAAGGATCCGGGTGCCCCTGTGCCCGTCTCCCTGTGCCCAGGTGTTGGTAGAGTCACTCTGCGCATCTGTAAACACGTGGGCTGGCACAAAGATGGCCCCCTGGCGATTGTCATCACCATCCACATGACGCATGAGCTTTGTATGGTTTCAGACACTCATAAACTTTGCCTGAGGACTTTTGATCCCCAGGCAGGCAGGCTCCCGGGAGGGGCTCTAGCGCCATCCCCCCAACAGGGCAAGAACTGGTGTGTACATGTCCCAGCTCCTGTGACCTTTGGCTTGTTCCATGGCCTTCCACGTCCTGGAGGAACAGCCGCTGCTGCTCACTGCAGACGCGCGGGCGGCTGTGTGTGTGGACTTGGCTCTTCCCTTGTGTAACTTGCATGTTCCCCGACAGGGCCTTCCTGGGTCACCTCCAACGTGAAGTGTTTGCTGTCCCAGCGTGGCTTTGCACTGCAGCTGAGGGACCCACAGAAGACAGTTGTCACCTCTATAACAGCAGGGTTCTGGGAGAGCGTCCTTAGTGCTCCCAGGGCAGCCATGCCAAACTGCCGCCTGGGGGTTCAACAGCGGGCATGCATTTCTCACACTTCTAGAGGCCAGGAATCCAAGCTCGGGGTGTCCACAGGGCCAGTTCCTTCAGATGTGAGAGAGAATCTGCTCCAGGCCTCCCTGCGGGCTTCTGGGGTCTGCTGGCTGCCCCAGTTCCGCAAACACATCTTTGCCTTTTTATCTTCATAGGGCGTTTTTCCTGTGGGCGTCTCTGGGTACAAACTCCTCCCTTTTAAAAAACAAGGACAAAGTAACTTCTCAATAAAATAAGCTGATGGAAAAATTGTAAAACTTGGAGTCGTCTTTCTCCAGCTGTAATTGGAAACCTAGCAGCAGGCTAGCCAACAAGCCCCAACGGGATCAAATATCCAGGTCTCGATTTTTGTTAAGGAAAAAGCCTAGGTCTCCATCGCCGAGGTAATCGCTCGCTTGCTGCCTTCAGACAGGCTCACAACCATCCAGGGAGCACCACATCGGCGGTACCGTAGGCAACAGGACTGCCGCAAACATTCAGATGGCTTTGCAGTCGCACAGCACCGTGTTCTGTAAGATCTCAGCGGTGGTGTTTCCTCTGTGTTCGTGGGACCGACTGCACACACAGTCAATGGTTCTTGTCTTTTCCTTTCCTTTCAGAAATGCTGCAAAATTTCCTGACACCTTTTCATGGTTGCAAAGTTAAATCCACCAAGCAAGTAGTATTCCTGTCCTTTCTATGTTATTTCTTAACTCATTTAAAAACAGCTCTAGTTCTATGTTGTGATTTATCCGTTTTATTTTTTGATACAAGCAGATGAATGCACGTGTGTGCATGTATGTATGTACATATGTATCTATGTTCTTATGAACACCTCTCTCATGGACTCACCCACCCATCCATCTATATATCATCTATATATATGTATAACCTGTCATCTGTCTAGCCATCCATCTATCATCTACCTCTATCTATCTGTCTGTCTATCTCTCTCTCTCTCTCTCTCTCTCTGTTCATTATCTATCCACCTTTCCATCCATCCATCCATCAATTTATATGTTTATCCATAATTCATCAATGAAGTTCTCTCTCTCCATCTATTACCTATCATCTTTCTATTTATCTCTGTATTTATTGATATCATCTGTTTATTGAGTAACTGGTATCAGACGTTAGACAACACACAGTAGAGGACCATGACCTCTGGCAAAATGGAAACGAACAAGGTGGTCTTCTCTTTGAGGAGACATAACTGATGTAAAATGAGCACACTTCCCAGGAGTGAGGTGAGAGAACCTGGAGCCCAGGGCGCTCGGGGGTTTGGGATTCAAGGGCAGAACACAGAAGGAAAGAGCAGCACAGAGACAGAGCCCATGGAGTTAACAAGGGGCCCCCTTGAGTACTCGGGTGTATGCCAGCCTACAGGCTGTGTGTCAGGAGGTGTGAGGCTGGCAGGCATGGCTCTGGGGGGCTTCACGGCAGACCCTGAGGAGCCATGGATAGGACTCTGACTCTGGAGCTCCAGCCAGTCCGGGTCGGACGATAGCGACACAGACTGTCGGGGCCAATGTTTATGGGACGGGACTGGAGGACGCTCAGTTCTTTCCCACGGGAGCTATGTGGTTTTGCCTTTCAAACAGCAAAAATCAAAATGGCTGCTTCCCCATATCTTGATCCATTGGGTTTTTTGCCAGACTTCTGGATGTCTGCTAATCTGATAGTGAGAAAAGATTTCCACCGTAGTTCTGATTTATGTTTCTCTAATTATGAGAGCAGTCAATGTCTCTTCATATGAGTAAGCGTCACCTGCACTGTTTTTACTAAAATCTCCCTATTTATGTGTCTTGTCCATTTGTCCATAGGGATTATTCCTATACGTTTAGAAGCTATTTTATGGATCGGAGATACTAACTTTTGTCATGATAGCAAGTATTTTTCCTGACTTTTCATTTATTTTCTTATACTGCTTATAATTCTTTATACAAAAATGTTTTTGCAAGAGTTTTTTTTTTCCACATCATCAACTACATTACCGACTTTCAGATTTTACTGGAATTTACCCACATCTTCTTGTACGGCTCATATGGTTTTGTTTTTCATCATAAATCTTGGGCAAATTCAGAATTTACACTTTTACATGTTGAGGTGAGTTGACCCGACCTAACCTCTTCTTGGCCAGGCCATTCACTAAAACGTCCTCATCTCCCTGATTGGAAATGCCACCCTCTTCATGTTACAAGATTCCACACACAGGTATGACCCTTTCTGGGCCTTGGTTCTGTGTCAATCCCGTGGTTTATATCTTTGTGAACAACAACCACTCGGTTCTCACGCGCCATCTACCGTGTGCTACCCTGTACCCTGACGCTGCCTGTCCTCTTTATTACTGTTCTCCCGGCTGTTCTTGTGTCTTCTTCCAAGGGAACTTTAAAATTAATTTTCTTAGTTGTAGGAAAAAGAAAGTGATGGCACCATGGAATGAATCACATTAAATGTACACAACAACGTGCCGAGAACCAACACGATGTCACCCCTTCTCACCCAGGACCTCGCATAACTTTTGATTGTTTCTTGTTTGTTTGTTTTATTATTACTTTTTTATTTTTATTTGGTGAGAGAGGGAGGAAGAGTGAGCATGTGAGCTCACAGGTGCACACCTGAGTGGGGGACGGGCAGAGAGGAGAGAGAGAGAGAATCCCAAGCAGACTCCACACTGTCAGAGCGGAGCCCAACACAGGGCTCGAACCCACGAACTGTGAGTTCATGACCTGCCAAAACCGAGTCAGATGCTTGACTGATTGAGCCACCAAGCACCCCTCCCCTTTGTTTTTTAGTATAGTTCTCTGTAGTGTATCTTCATTGTAGAAGACAGAATGGTCATTTTAAATGTAAATCATATCAGGCCCTGTCTCTGCTAAAACCCTCCCAGGAATGAATGGAGGCTTGCTCTTGGAGCAAAAGCCAGACTGCCAACAGCTCCACAGCCTAGTCATCGATCTGGTCCCACCTCCTGGCTCCCTGCACGCCTTGCTGGCCTCCGTGCGCCCAGCCTGAACTTGGAGCTATCACACCCATCTGCTGAGAATCATTCTCCCCGGACCGGACTCACCTCCCACAAGCCTTTGCTTAAACGCTGTCTTCTCACGAGGCTTCCCAGCCCATCTGCGGAGCAGGGAGCTCTCCGGTGCCCAGGACTCCCAGCTCCCTTTTATGCCTTAATTGTTTTCCACACTTCTGGTCACTTGATAAATACAGAACTGTCATGTTTATTGATGAGTCAATGACTCAGTGAATTGAACTTGTCTCACTAATGACCCCGAAGCCCCAGAGCGCTGACTGGCGGAGTGGACCCTCAGCAAATGCTGGTAAACTGTCCAGGGAACAGTCAACACCAAGGACAACTCTACTCACGTCATCTGAAAATGGCCAGAAGCACAAAAGAGGCTGGTGGGCCACCTGACAGAACCACAGGCCACTCTCCAATGTGGAGGAGAGCACAGCCCTGTCTGTGACCGCCGTCCTTTCCTCCCCTCTCCCCTGCCCCTCCCTGTCCTGGGTAAGTTAGAGGAGATTAGCATTTCCAAGTCAGTACATGGCAAACTCCCTGCCCTTTTGTCCCGGGCCACTCTGTCACTGAGCAATGTCACAGCTTAATCAGATAAATGGCAACACATTCTGCAAATAAATCCAGACCTAGACATAATAATCAGAACTTTGAAGTGAATTAAAACTATTTTATCTCTGAGGAATGAAAGTTTAGACTCACTGAAGGTTAATTTTCTTTTATGCCGGGGGGGGGCATTTACACTTCGCCCCCACTTACATGTGTGCGCACACACACACACACACACTCACATGTATACACACACGTGCCACCCACACGGTCATATGTGCATGCTTGCACGCTCAGACTACACACGCGCACACACACGCACCACACAGTCACATGCACATGCATGCACACTCACACCACACACCCTCATGCACCAAAGCACAAGCATGTCACACACACACACACACACACACTCACACACTCACTTCACACCAACCTGAGGCTCCTGCAAGGTGGGACCCATTTCCTGTTTGCTCAACTCTCCTCACCTTCCTTTTCCTTAAAAAAATTACTTTCTTATTTGACATCAATATATTCACTAATGTAGAATTTGACACATTGCTGTATATGAGCTTCTGCTTTTAAAGTCTCTTTTCGGAATACAGGGAGCCTGCCCGTTGTCTGGGCACTGTTAGGTTCATAGAAAATAAAGAAAAAGTGTATGTCAACAACCCCAAAAGCGCAGATTTCTAAAATCACTGATTTTCTCAGGAAACATCAAAGACGTTGAGCATGGTCGTTTGAAACGGCAGAGGTTGGACTTACGGAGGCCACTGTGTGAGGGTTGTCATCCGTGGGTGGCAGTCAGAAATAATGAAAACCGCATGCACCCGTTCAAGCTTATCGGACACACGCCGGTGGGTGATGCTATCAGCAGGTGCACTTCAAAGTCCCAGACGCTGTCTTCGGAACAAAAACCAGAGGTGGAAATTCACATGGGGAACGATACACTTTCCTTACCATCTACGTTATTATGGGGTCCGAAAGACTACAAAGTACAATGTGCCTGACCTCCCAACAATCTGTGCTCACCGGCAGCTGGGGCTTCACATGAATTATCCCAGAAGATGGTCTCAAGCAAGACCACAGAACCGCTCTTCCCTGGCTTTTCCCTGCTGAGCCTGGCCTCCTGCAGGGAGGGAGAGAAGACAGATGCCGTGGCTGGGGGGACGCCGTGGCTGAGGAAGATGGCTCCTGTTCCAGTGTCCTCTCTGCGGTCCTCCGCTCTCTCTGAGCCCCTTTGAAAGAGGGATTTTATAAACGCTACTGCATGGGACCGTGTGCTGTCCTGTTGTGTACCACTGGCTGCAGATTCAAGCCAGGCTGTGAGAACCCTTCTCTTTGCTAGTGGGTCCTTGGAAGCAGTTCATAACGTAGAGCTGGGGTCTGCCTCCAGGGCCCCGCCCCTTTATTATGAGGTGTGTATTTCTATCTTCTAATGTACTCTCCCATCGAAGACAAGAAGACCAGCTTCCATGTCCCACTCCAGCCCGCTCTCTGATTGCCTCCTACTCAGCAGAGCAGCTGACCAGTAAGACTTGGAAAATGCAAGTGACCCCCAAGGGAAGGTGTCTGCCTGGGAGACCAAGGATAAAAGTATCATTGGTGTAATTGTTCAGTATTCGGTCAAAATACAGATGCTACATAGATGGCAAGCTGTCTTCTGTTTTATGAGCACACCGAAATGTCAGTAACCCCGAACCTGTCCAGGGGCTCTGACATGGAGCCTGAGTGTGAGGGTCCCACGAGGCCCATCCCAGGGTCCTGAAAACCTAGATGACTTGAGTCTGTCTCCAGCAGAGGCTGGGGTGGGGGGTGCTCAGATGAGATGTTAGGAAGGAGGTGACCTGTAGGTAATGCTCACTCTGGACACCTTCTCTTTCCCCAGAACATTCTGAGGAAGTTGTTCATTGAAGCCAAGCGAGTCTCTCAGATCTCCGACCATTCCGCAATGGAACTTGGCTTTTCGCTCGGAAAGGCCCCTTTCTCAGCTGGATGTGGCCTTACTCTACCCCACGGAATGATGCTGGGCACCCTTTAAGGCACACTTGCCAGACCACCGGCCTGACTCTAGGCTCCTTCTCCCCGTTCCTGTGTAGACCCGTCCTGGGGTTTTGGGTTCATAATGGGAATCAGGTTTTCATGCAACACCCCTTCAGTTGTTCCTTCTCGCTTTCATGCAAAGTGCTCTGAGCACCATATGTGTCCCATTTTCCAGTCTGCAGTTTCTGACAGATGTCCTGTTTGATGTGCTGTGAGCCTCAATGAGAAACATGCAGGTGACCAAGGTAAGGTACAGGCGCATGGTGCAGATGTGGGTTTTCTGGGCCCAGATAGACGGGCAGAGTTTCTCCCCAGTGGGAGATTCAACAGAATGCTTTTAATTGGTTCTCCCACTGAATCACACACCTATGTTTGCTCACCAAATTTGCCTCATGAACCTATCACTAATGTGATCCATTTTTTTATCACTCCCCTAATAGGAAATGAAAACCCAGGGATGCTCTATTACACAGCCTAGCACATCCACACTTTGATTTTGACATGTTTTCTTGCAGACACATGGATTTCATGAATGAATGGATACAGTGGAGATCAGGGGAGCTGGCGTGGGGAGCAGCCCTCTCTTCCCCCTTGGCAAGCACGTGTCTTGTGCTCTGAGGTCAGGTCACGTCAGATGAAGGACTCCCTACATTTCAGTGCAGACACCATTTATCTTTCTAAGGCTGTCTTTAACCAGATCATTCAGCTTTTAAACATTGCAAAATGGAACCTGGCATAGAGTTAAGGCAGACAGAAGTTTATTGTTTCCTTGTGAAGATCAGTGGAGGCCATCAACTCTCTGTGCCTTCTCTCAGGAAAAAGCCTGGTCCAAAGAGTCACAACTGTGTTGTTCTTAATGCCCTCCTACCTCTGGGGCAGTAAGTCTTGGATTTCTTCCTATTCTCTTACAGAGCATGATTACTGTTTTTCAGGTATCATGGTTCAGGTGGTATCAAGATGGAGAATGTTTTCTTTTTTTGTTTTGTTTCCTTTACTTTTGCTTACAATGGATGATCTGTGGGTTTTGATGCACTTTGCTTCTACACACTGTGACTCCCACAAGGAAAGGAGGCCCAGACAGGAAGTTATTTGTAAATTGGGTATTGAAGCCCGCTCCTCTAGATCCTGTCCTTTCTACAAGTTGGTCTTTTGGGGGAAATTATTCACCTTCTAAGTGTTCTTTGTAATGTGTTCGGTTTAATCAATATTTTCTAGTGCTGTTGAAGATATGCCTGAAATATACCCTACTCCCAACAGGCAGGGCTCTATAAAGCAGGTGGAAAAATTCTTGGGCCACATGTGGACCAGAATAGAAGCTGGTGAGACCTGGTCTCTTTATGCATTTTGGGTGCTTTTGCGGACGCCTTACTATGTCATGTGCTTCATTACGTAATGCCGGCCTCAAGGGCGATCCACTTACGCAATTACCGAGGAACAGCGAGCTCCGCTGAGTTGATGACAGCATTCCTGGATTCCCACCCTGCCAAGGAACCCATACCTCCTCCACTCTTCTTCTTTTGACCCTTTGTTTGTGTTTAGGTAGCACCTCCCACTCAATTAACCCCTTCCTGCCTCTCTCTTTCCTCTCCTTCCTCTCTGCTTTCCTTCTGCTGGTGCTCTAAGCCCACTAGCAAATATTTGCTCCGTGAATAATGCCTAGACGTTCTTTTCAGTGGCTAAAAGTATCAGCTAGGTCAAATAGGAGCACAAATATTTGGCCAGATAATCAAGTAGTTCAGATAGCTAGATTAATGAATAAATGTCATCGATTAATTGATGTAAATTAAAGCAATTTAAATTTTTTAAATTTCCCTGCCTATATGTAAATAATAAAAGAAATGTATTCTCCCCTGTTAATGTTAATATAGTCTCAGAAATCAGTTTATAGCGCAGAAGAGAAGGGCACAGTGCTTCTGTCTGTGTTTCTGTTTGTGCTTGTTTTTCATTTGGGGCTTCAAGGTCCCAGGACTGATTGGCTTAAAGAAACAAAGGTGGTGGGGTGAGCTGGCACAAACACAGACCCAGGAACCGACAGGAGAGCAGGTTCTGGCTCAGCTCTCCCCCAGCTTAATCCAGGGTGAGGCTGAGCGTGTACGGACTCCTGCTGCTACGCCTCTGTCTCTCCACCTACCAGCTCCCCACTTCCCTACCTGTTTGGTGAGCCCCCAAAGCATTCCAGACATTGTGCTGGACTCAGGAGACACAGTGAAAATGTGCAGAAACGTGACTTCAAGCAGCAGATGGAGTAAGAACCAGATCAAAGAAATGCGAGTGGAGGAAGCGTAGGCAGACACGCGTCTTTCAAGTCAAGTAGAAAACAAAACCACATTGCGCTGTGTCCGTTATCACCACTTAAGTACACGGGAAGTATCGACAGCGCCATTGTGGGTTGGAATTCTGCCTCTACGACAGCACTTTTCATGAATGAGAACACCTGATCTTGTTTAAGAATTTTAGTAAATGAACTTGCAATTCAGATTCTTAATGAGATGCTGCCCGGCATCTCATTCTCTTATCCTGTATGTTCCAAGAACTAACTTCATACTATTTACAATACTGCTAGGAAAATAATTTAATAGCCCAGAAATTTAAGTCGACAGTGGTTATTCAGGGAGCACTGGTTGTGAATATGCAATACAGTCTCTTTGTTTTTTGCAGCAGGCCACACACACAGCAGACTCAGGCACTCAAGTCGAATTCTGGTTCAAGTGCTTACTGCGTCCTGTGATACTGAGCCAGTCGTGAATTTGCTCAGTCTCTCAATCTTGCCGGTCCCTGAACTGGGGATGATAGTGCTATGCCACGGCTCACCGTAAGAACTAAGGGAAAGGATAAACATGAACTCTGAGCCGAATTCCTGGTGTCTGGGGGGTGAATGGTGGCTGCCATTGTCTCATTGTCCTAATTGCTAAATTATACAAGGGGCTATTAATTTTTTCCCCTTTCCTTTTGTGTTTGGGGTGCAGAGTGGAATCTTGAAGGAGGCTGGGAGAAAGCGGCTTCCATTTGATCTGGAGCTGCGAAGGTCATACTACGTCTATTTTACCTTCGCTCAACTGTAAGACTTAAGGATTTTTTGCAAAGCAGAATCTAAAGGAAGAAAATAAGCTTCCCAGAAGACAAAGGAGAATCTACTTTTAGGTCAAAGATGCCAAGAAGAAAGAGCTCTCTGTGGCTTATTTTCTGAAATATAAGAATATTGACTGGGGCGTCTGGGTGGTTCAGTTGGTTAAGTATCCGACTTCGGCTCAGGTCATGATCTCACAGTTCGTGAGTTCGAGCCCCGCGTTGGGCTCTGTGCAGACAGCTCAGAGCCTGGAACCTGCTTCAGATTCTGTGTCTCCCTCTCTGTCTGACCTTCCCCTGCTCATGCTTTGTTTCTCTTTGTCTCAATAATAAATAAACATAATAAATAAATAAATAAAAATTAAAAAAAGAATATTGATTTGCTATTGACAATTACATGTGAAAATCAATTATTTTTTATTAATAGTTTATTACCCAGTTGGTTTCCATTTAACACCCAGTGCTTTTCCCCAAAAGTGCCCCTCTCCATGACCATCACCCCGCTTCCCCTCCCCCCCTCCTTCGTCAGCCCTCAGTTTGTGCTCAGCATTTAAAAGTCTCTCATGATTTGCCTCCCTCCCTCTCTCCAACTCTTTCCCCCTCCCTTCCCCCTTCCCATGGTCCCCTGTTAGGTTTCTCCTGTTAGACCTATGAGTGCAAACATATGGTATCTGTCCTTCTCTGCCTGACTTATTTCACTCAGCATGACTCCCTCTAAGTCCTTCCATTTTGCTACAAATGGCCAGATTTCATTCTTTCTCATTGCCATGTAATACTCCATTGTATATATACACCACATCTTCTTGATCCTTTCATCAGGTGATGGACATTTAGGCTCTTTCCAGGATTTAACAAACTGGTACAACAGCTCTGGAAAACAGTGTTGGGGTTCCTCAAAAAACTATTAGTAGAACTCCCCTATGACCTAGCAATAGCACCGCTGGGGATTTACTCAAGGGATACAGAAGTGCTGATGCACAGGGACACATGCACCCCATGTTCATAGCGGCACTTTCTACAATTATTTTCAATAAAAGAACTCGCTCAACCCGCATGTCAGGCACCTGTTTAGGACCTTACACCGATGCTCAGGTCAGCTGGGGTGGTCAGCATGCGCCTTGCTGGGATGCCACCATGTCCGGGCATGCTCCAGGACCTCAGCCCACCACATCCCAAGATATACGTCAAGATCCGGCATGCAGAGGCTGGAAAGTAGCAGGAGTGCCCTCCTTTTCCTCTTTGCTGACCTTCAGGATTGCATAGTTATCCAGCCTTTCTAGTATTTCACGGGAAAATGTCAGACCATCTTCTCTGTAATTTCTTGAGAAAAAAGAACATGAGCTTAAAGCAAATTAAAGGATTTCCCCCCTTTCTCTCTTCATGTTAACACTTGCTAGACTTTCTGAAACTGTGTAGCTAAGTCACCTATTCCCTTGCCCTGCCCTTTCCTGCAATATTTTGCATCTAGAAACTCTCTCCTCCAGAGGTGAGTTGTGAGTCAGGAAAATTGGGGTTTAGTTTATAGCCAGGATAGGTGATGGCCATGGTGACTTTCTAGGACTTTGCGTTAGACAGAGCACAAGGTTGCGCCGGCATGGTGTTAGCACTCCACATCCTCCACGAGCTGCTCAGGGGCCTGAGGGCCATGTCCCACCTAGGCTCTGTCACCTTCAGGTGTCGACTAGGACCCACCCACCTCTGAGCCACTGCTCTAGGCCTACCGAGCAGAGAAGTGAAATGCCCTTTGTAAAGTCTGCAGTCTTAACATTTGAGTTGATCTATGATTCCCAAAATTGGTGAAAGAAAACTCTCTGCCTTATTGGAAGATGGACATACTTATCAGTCAGCCAATGTCCAGTACACTGAGATCATCGTCAGGCTATCTCAGAAGCTGCATACATTTTACAATGATGAGGTGCGCACGTCCCCACATTGGCCCCACCTCCAGTCTGCTGGTCCCACCGTTGCTCTTTTCCACCTGTTCGATGGAAGATTGGTCGTAGATGCAGGCCCTCCTTGCTTTTGAATCAAAAAGACCTACGGGTCCCCAGAAGAGCCTCACCCAGAGACCTTTACTTCAGGAAAAGAGTGAGCAGGCGTGTAGACAGACCTCCAGTCATCATTTGATGCACACACAACAGTACAGTGTGGCCGTTCACCTTATAGGAGCCAGACCGCAAGCAAGAGAAGGTCCCGGGTGCTTTTTCTGGAAAGCGCAGAACAGAGAAGCTAACAAGTTGTCAGAGGAGTCACGAAAGTTCTCGGCCTCTACCCAGCTGAGTGGGTGGTGTCTGCTCACGGGTTCTGGGTCTGCACTTGCCATTTGAGAGACAGAGGCACAGATACACACACTGCAAAGCCCGAAGCACAATATCTACCTGTAAATGGAGATTTTCACCTTTAAGTCTAGTGGCCAACCGATGTTGAAATGGGTATTTACAGACTTCACATCCGTGTAAACACAGGACAAGTCAATGAGATTCGTCATAACTTCTTAGTGCAGAGCTGGCCCACTGTAAAGCCTGACTCTTCATGACGCACCTTGTTCCTGCTGTGTTCTGCTCTAGGTGTGTGTGTGTGTGTGCGTGTGTGTGTGCGCGCGCGCGTGTGTGAGCACGCACAAGCATGAGTGGGGTGTTTCTGTACAAAGCAGGCTTGTCTGGCTCCACCCTGAGATGACAGGAGGGCTACAAAGTGAGAGAAGGTTGTAAGTGTCTGGGGTCCCTCCATGCAAACATGCGATTTCTTATGAATAATTGTTCTTTAATTGATCAGTGTTGAATGTCCAAAAAACTCTGCAAGCCTGTCTGCACCCGAGGAGGCAAGGAGCACCCGACAGTAAATGTGCTCTTATTAGGTCTCATTTCCATACAGAGTGGTGAACTTATTTAATTAGGAAGATGAGAAAGTAAAGGCCCAGAAGAGTTTCATATCCCAACTCAGGGCTCCTCCCAACCCACAGAGTCAAAACCAAGAGTCACTTCTGAGGCGGGTTTGGGCCCACACTGCTCCCCTATACGTCACACGTGCCTTGGAGAAAGCCCCTTGTTATGAGTTAACCTGTCGAAATGTGGGGGGCGGGGGGATGGCGAAGAGCCTGATGGGTGAGACCTCGAATTACAGCTGTCAGGGAGGCAAGCGTGGGGTCAGGGACAGGCTGGGTGTTGACCTTGAGTAAAAAGAAAGCATCCGAGGGCCAAAGATTTCTGTTCAGCAAGAAAGCTGTTTCCCACCGACGCTGGATCTGGAAGCATTTTTCTCCGGGGCGAAATCTAGGAGGACTTTAAAACCTCCCTCAGAAGGAAAAGCTTAGCAACCAGGAGTGCAAAACAGCAATTCGGTAGAAAGGAAAGAAGCCATGTTTAGCCTAGAGTCACAGGCCAGCTCCTTGGGAGGCTTCCCTGGGAAAGGAGGCCGTCCGCAGCTCGAGGGGTGGCTGGGCGGCCGCAGCGCCAGCGGGTGCAGGAGCAAATCGCCTGTGGCTGTTTGGAGCCCGCTGCTGTGCTTAGACAGTAAATAGCTGATTGGTCGCCCTCAGGGTCTGATGACCACTGATAGGAGAAGATGGGTGTGGACGGAGACTGGCCGGTGAAGCGGGTGATGGTCAGGTAGCACATTCTGAGGCAGAGAAAGAATCGGATTCAGCCAGAACTGAAGCAGAAATACTTCTGTCCCCTGAATGGCATGCGGCTCAGGGTTTTGTCCTCTCCTTAGAAAAGAGGTCTTGCAATCAACATCCCGCGTTACTGCGTCACTGCAGCTAAGAGCCCGGGTGGGTGCCAGTGACGGCAAGCGTGTGGCTTCCGGGATTAGCTGACGTCAACTCTTCAGTGAGTTGTGATCCAGTTCCTGTTTTCAATGACTGTACATATTCTTTCAAATACTCGTTTTATTGCTGGCAGATTGAAAACCCCCTCAGTTTCGCGGACAGACACCTGTAAGGAGTGGGTGACAACAGGCAGTTCGGGGCCCATCCTCCTGGGAGCACCTCATGCTCCACAAAACGGGGCTCTCCAGCATCCTGCAATGCATCTCCCGCAAGGGCGGTGGAGGCTCATTGATCAGCGTGCCCTGAACTCAGTGATTTAACCACTGCTCTTTCCTATCATTCAGTTACAAAACTTCCTTCAAATGTTTCTATTAAAAAAAGAAGACAACGACATAAAGAAAGGAACCCAGCTCACGAGCTAGGTGGGCGGTGTTTTTGTGGCACAACTAAAATATAAAGGTATTTAAGGCACGAGTAGGTGATAAACACCAGCACGAAAAGCCAGGGCACCGAAAGGAAGGACACGATGAACACGTCTCTTGGGTGTGAAGTTGGTTTGGATGCGCACCAGATGTGGGCCAGCGGGAGCCCCTGCAGCTGCTGTGCTGGGTGTGTTTGAAGAAAACAAGGCCAGCCAGGGACGAGCGTAAGGACTTTGGGTGCAACCACCGCGGTCACATCGGGTCATGGTAAGATTAACAAGCACGAAAGTCCTCTCCAGACCTGCACACCCATCCGGTTAAGTGGCCCGCGGTGCCTGGTCTCCATTCTGTTCTCACGGGCATCTCAGACTCAGTGTGGCAGTGTGAGCTCATCGCTCTCTGCTCCCCGTTTTCCTCCACAAGCTCCCAAGCTGACCGTCACCGACGGACCTGACCAGCTGTCAAGCGCTGAACACGTGCGTTGTCTCTTCCCCATCGGCCCTCCTCGCTGTTCGAATCAGGTCCTTCCTACCCCTCACCTGGCTCATGCCGCCCACCTGCCTGGTGTCCTGACTCCCACCCTCCCCTCACTGCGTCACCAGCGATACTTCTCAATTGTGACCCCATCCCTGCCCTGCTAATGACGTCCCCTGGCCCTCCCTGCCATCAACCTAAAAGTCCAAATATCTCTTCTGTGTTACAGGATTCTTCATTATCTGGACCCAGTTTGCCTTTGCAACCCCAGGCTGACCTCTCTGCCCACTAAACTCTCTCATCCCACTCTGCACTCGGTGGTTGGCCTCTCTGCCCACTAAACTCCTCTCCCATTCCACTCTTCACCCAGAGGTTGTCCTCCCCAGAGACAGAAGAGAATTCAGTTGCAACTGAAGCCTCTTTAGAGGTCCAGCTCTGCCCTCTCCTCTCCTGTGTTTACTCGGGTTTACTGCCCTCATCCAGACTCAAATATATCTCACCATGGGGCCATTTTTGACTCATTCTGACCCTGTCAGATAACAAGTCCTTAAGGATGGGAGATGTCTGTTGCTGGTGGCTTGATTTCTGGGCCTTCCATAGGGGGCGTCCAGGGCCTTCTGCTGAGGGGGTGGATATGGGAATGCTGGTAGCCATAGGTCACAGGGGGAGGTGTGAGGGTGGGAACCAGGAGAAATGTCTGTGCAGCAGTGATCTTGTCTAGGATCAGGTCAGGTGCGAGGCCAACCATCAAGAGGAAGGGAAAAGGGTCCTAAAAGATGGGAGATGTGGATGGAAGCAGAGGCCCATTAGCAAGGGGAGATAAAACCAGCCAATTGGAGCCGCCGCACTAGCACACACCTCACGTATGTTCTTAACCTACAGGGGTCCCAAATTAGGTGCTATTTGGTTCTTATTGTGAAGGAACCCCTGAGTCGACTAGACCTCAAGTTTCTGACAGTGATGAGTTCTTCTCCCCCCAGTGCATCCTGCATACGTGTGAACACACACAGACGCCTCACACACATACAGGCACACATGCACACACTCACACAAGAACCAGACTCTCACACGCAACATTATCCCAAGTAACGCAGTCGTATCTTTCCCCCAAAGAAGGCTCCCTGCAGCAGGCTAGACCTTCTAGAGGAAAGTCCTTGTAGCCCCCACAGCTCCTACGATAGATGCCTTGCTGATCAGCCATTCACACACTCAGGCCTCCAAGTGTGCGTGTGCGCGGAGCTCACGTTAGGAGCTTCCCATGTGATCTCATTCACTATCATGGCCACCTTATCACCTGATCGCCACATCACATGTCACTGATGAGGGAGCACGCGAAGCCCGAGACAGCAGACGGTCACTCCGCCGATGCCAGTGAGCCGTCAGTGTGTGACCTGGAGGACCGAAGTGTGAGAGCGTGTGTCCACCATGTGGTTTCAGTGCGCCGGGGCCAGCTCTGGAGTCAGCTGGCGTAGAAAGGCAGATACAATCGTGTAAGCACAACACCCTCTTTTTGTGGTCGGACCCAGGCTTCTCCTGAAGCCCCGTGCTCAGTGTTATGCGCCCAAACACGAGCAATGATTCATGAGTTGGCAAGGATTCTAGCAGGTTATGGGAACTCGACATATTTAGTTCAGTGATGAGATGGTTGACAGCCAACCTGGGAATGACGTTCAGGAACAGGAGTGAACGCTCCTCTGAGGATGGTGACCAGCTGCTCGGTCTTCCTTGGGCAAAAGGGAGACATGAGCGGAAATGAATTTAAACTGCATCATAAGGTAATAATTTGAGATACAAAGAACTTCCTGCCGCTGGAATGGGTTGCCATGGAAAGGGATGGAATCTCCTTCCCTCAAGGTCTTTAAAAATAAGTTCTGTCCAACTTTGTTAAGGTTTGGGTGTTCCTCTGAACTCAGAGCTCGGGATCTAGGCCAGAAGTTCACCGTATCCATTGATGTCCGTCTGAATTCATAAATGGCGTTTTCTTCCCCTTCCCTTTCTCCTTCTCCACCTCCCTCCCTCGTGTCTTTCTTTTTATTTACAAAACTAAAGTGTGTCCTTCTCACATGTGCCTGTGAGCTCTGACACCATGGAACCACCACAGGCAAAACGTGGAGCAGGCCTTCTGATATTACCTCTTCTTCCCATGATAATAGTTTCCTTCTCTCCGTGCACACATATGAAGGTTCAAAATCTCTAGGAGATCAGCACCCAACTGCCTTCCACAACTCTGTTTCTTCAGTAGGCAATGTAATGGGGAGAGAGAAAGAGAGAGACACAAAGAAACAGAGATATGACAGACAGAGAGGGAGAAAGAGAAAGAGAGTGGCTTCCATATTTTCATTTTGTCTAGTCTTGGGGCAGTAAGGTATCAACGGCTTAGAATGTTGTTGGCGACTCTGCTTATCCTGTGCTCTGGGACAGAAGTGAGTAAAGTGACCAGAATGGATGGGAAAGAATGGGGATAGAAAATGGAAAGGAAAATCTGGAGAACTGTCTCCCTAAGTGGATGGATTGTAGCTAGAATTCTTGGACCAACGGACAGAGCTGCCCATGGACAGTGGAGCAGCATGTGCATTTTGAGACACAAGGGGTTTCCTTTACCACAGTCCTCCTGAGCCTTGTCTCCTTAGCCCGGTGAGTTGAAGGCACCCCATACCTTAAATGAACCATAAATACAACCTGGAATGAAGATGTCAACTGACTTCTGGAATGTGTTTCTGTAGTTAAGTCTCTTGGAAGTAGAGACTCTGGGTTGTTGGAATCAGGAAGTCAGATCGAATCCCAAGGAGCCTGGAGTTCTCACAGTGAGGTACAGGGTGGGAAAGGGTACAGTATGTGTCTCCAGAGAGGAGAAAATGCCTGGTCTGCTCAAATATTGGGGCTCAGAGAGGGAGCTGAGAGCTGAAAAGTAATCTTCAGCTGTTGCCTCTGACTGTCCGGCACTGCATCCAGGGGAACTGCAGGAGGGAAGAAACAAAAAGCAAACAAAAAACCAGGAACACAAGCAGGTCCAAAGGAAAGCCAACACTGTGTCTTGCTGGTGGGAATGTGGCCAGGGAGTGTGCAAGGGCCAGAGCGCGTCAGGACGTCCACAGCAAGCAGGCGCCGGGGAGCTGCAGAGGAGGCCTGGGGAGCAGTGGCCCTCGGACTCCATTTTCTACACACCCTGAAGGCAGGCTGGCCAGATTCTGGATGTTCCCACATCTGCGTGTCTTAGAGGATCACAAAGGGGCTCCGGGGGCTGGGGACTGGACAGGGTTGTCCACCATGCTGAGTGGTCCTTATCAGCATATAGCAAATAAGGCCCGAGGAGATGCTGGCTGTCAGAGCACGAGGCTGCCCCAACGCCAGGAAGAAGGGGGTCACGACTCAGCGAAGGCAAGAGGTCAGAGAGGAGTTAATGGGTTGGGCAGCTCTCACCCAGGCCCGATGCACCCCCACCACCCAGAGAAGCGCGGCCTCCTGCAGAGAGACGCCCGAGGCAGAGAGTGAGGGCATGCTTGTGTGTGTAGCCAGATGCACCAGAGCTTAGTTCTAACTGGAGAGGTTGCCCCAGGACTCTGGAAAGCAGTGGTGCCCACACCCCCAGAACAGAATTAATTTAGGCAAGGTTAGCATGTATGCAGTCGGTATCCAAGATCTGCTATTTGGCTGGGTTTTTATGACATACCCTCAAAAACCCATTACTGTAACCACAGCCACTGTGATTCAAAGGATCTTTTTCTTCTTTCTTTCTCTCCTTCCTTCCTGTTCTCCTTCCTTCTCTCCCCCTGCCTGTTTCCTTCTTTCCTCCCCTTCCTTCCTCCCTCCCTTCCTCCCTCCCTCCCTTCCTTCCTTCCTTCCTTCCTTCCTTCCTTCCTTCCCTCCCTCTCTTTCTCTCTTTCTTTCCAGGAAGGTAAGTATTGAGTTAATTGCAAAAGTGTCCATGGCTGCTCCCCTCCTGTCCCTTCCCCTTCTCTCCCCCCACCTCCCCTTCTCCCCTCTCCTCTTCTCTCCTCTCCTCTCTTCTTTTCTACTCTCTTCTCCTTTTCTGGAGTATTTCTTCTTCATCTTATTACCCTCACACTACATCTGTCCCTTTCTTTACTGTGCATTTCCAAGCGTGGCCCATTTTGCCAGAATCCGGAGAAGAAATTTATGTGTGCAAACACACCCATGAAACACATATATATGAAGTAGACAGAGGCAAACACACATGCTATACGTATTATTTAATCAACTGTATTTTTAGTAGCAGGACCATAAATGAGTCAGATTAAGTCTTTCTTTGGGAAAGGCTCTTTGCTCGGTGTGGCGTTCGCAGTTACAAGCCCCCCTTGGCAGGACCCGGACTCGGCCCATGTCCGGGGACGGTCGGCGGCAGTGTGCCCCGGGCAGGCTGTGGGAAGCTCGCCCAGCACCCTGTCCTCACGGTGCACAAGGGCCCCAGCTCCCGGGGCTCAGGCCGCCTGCCTGGCCTGAACGCCTCACTCACGCTGGGACTTCCCTGGTCAGACTCCTCCGTTTACTTTGGCTAAGGCTTGTCATTCTTGAGTTATGCTTCCTTGAATCCCACAGGGTCGGTTTCTGCACAGAAGATGCTGAGAAGCCCTCTGCTCCCCCCCGCCCCGACCCGAGTGGAGTTTTGTATCTTTGCAGCTGCTGGAAAAAGGACTCCGGTTTCAGTAGGTGAGCGGTGGAGACAGGAGTTCCCAGATCAGGTTTTAGATTCCTTCAGGGCTTGGATGTGGAGTGAAAAAGATCCTCCTGAAGGGGTGAGGCCGAGTTTCCTAGGACGCCCGCCTAGTCCGCATGAATAGGGAACATGAGAAGGGAGAGAGAAGGGATTAGTCTTGCACGGAGTCAATGTTCATCTTTCCTCACCTGCTTTTAACAAGTCTTCGCTTTGCTGAAATACTTTTTATTAAATTTTAATCAAAAGCACAAAAACAGATTGTTTATCATAGGAAAGAGGGAGCTTATTGTGAGCCTCCCTCGCCTGGCCGGTCTCAGCGGGATCGGCGTCTTGACAATGGATGTGTGGGCCTCACGGGACGCACGCCTCCGCAGGGGCCCGGGCAGCCCACGAGGCCTGGGTCCCAGGAGAGGGACCCCTCCTTCTAGTGCTCGCGGCAGATGCACCCTTCCACACAGGGCGCCGGAGGATGCTCGCTGATGGTTGTATCTACTCACCACATGATGTAGAAGGAGCATGCTGATGACTGGATTTTTCAGCTTTCATTCATGTGTTTCTCTTCTCTGGATGGTTTTACAGAGCTTCCCTGGATTTTTCAGGGTAGATCAAATTAACCCACATTCACGATGTGCTTTTGGTCTTGTGTTGTCTCCTGACATAAAGGCTTAGTTTATTCTTACGACAGGCAAACATAGCATCCAATATGTGTTCATAAAGTTCACCTCCTGAATGGTGCGTAAAATGTCAGGGTCCCCGTGCAGGAACCTTACTTTTCGCTCAACGGTATCGTCTGCAGGTGCAACACGCTTACCCTCCGAGACACGCTTGAACAGCAGAGCGATGAAAACTCACCAAAATCCAATTTAAGAGGTCAGAAAACAATTGAATCGTTAAAGACTTACTATCCTCATAGGAGAGACAATGCTGTTTTATAATGTTTTGCCAATATAACATTTTATTTTGTATTTTATAATATCTACTGTATATTAATGTTATAATGAAATAATTAACAACTATTTTCATTGAATTTACTCAGCTGGGGGAAGACGGTCAAAGCTAATTGGATTTCTTTGACCTCGAGAGCCTCCCTCTCCCCTGAACTGCACCTGACAAGCTCCCACAGCTCACTTTGTGCTTCCTCTGTAGACTCAAGAGTGTTCTTTTCTGAAAGATTAGGACAAATACGATGAAAAGGAATAGTGCTGTGGGCAAGGGCCAGGAAAGAGTGAGAAGGAGGGCCTTCGGTGCGGGTCCTGGAGGCCAGCCCAGGCTGGTTTCCCACAGCAGGTGTGGGCATCAGATCCCAACACGGTCCGTGACGACCGGCCTCGTTCTTGGGAAGACCTAGATTTCTTAAGAATATTTCCTCTGCTTCTTCAGTGTTTTACGCTTGTTATCAGGTGAGTAACTACCTAGAATTATTAGAACGGCTTTTGTAATTTCAAGGGTGTGTTTTCACATCTGGAACAAAACAATGTCAATTTTTGTCCAAATTGGAAAGCCCGTCTGGAGAGAAAAGAGGAACAAATCAGAGGAGGAGGGCTTTCCATGCCAACTTTTCTGTGGGAGCGAGTTCAAGCCTTTGTCAGGTCGTGGGCCCCGATCAGGCCTGTTTCTCCTCAGTGATGCTGTATGTTAAGTCTGTGGCTCTCGGGTGGTGGGGTCCGACCAGCAGCGCCAGCATCCCCCCGGCGTGTGGCAGGGGCATGTGCCCTTCCGTGTCACTCGGATCTAAATCTGAAATGGGGGGTGGGGTCCAGCGAGCTTTCTGGGAGACCCAGGTGCACACACATTGAAACCTGAGCATCGCCGGCACAGATACGAGCAATCGGGTGCCCCAGATCCACAGGTTGCATTCCTAACCCCGATACCACAGAACATGACTGCCTTTGAAGATGGGACCTTACAAGAGAGAATCAAGTTAAAATGAGGTCACGAGAGTTGGTCTTAGTCCAGTCTGACTGGTGTCCTTCTAGAAGAGGAGATGTGGATTTGGACACTCACAGAGGGACACCCACATGGGGACAGAGAAAGGGGACGGCATCTACAGGCCAGAGAGAGAGCCCGCAGGAGAGAGCAGCCCTGCCCAAGCCTGGATCTTGGACTGTCAGCCTCCAGGACTGGGAAGCTGTTCGACTCCTCTGCTCGCGGGCTTTGCTGGGGCAGCAGGAGAAGCCCAGCAATGAAGGTTGTGAAGATGGAAGATCGAGCACATGGGCGAAGCTGGCCAGTTAACCTTGAGGAAGGTCATGCGGAAGGTCTTAGCTGCCTGAGCGGGGGCTCCTCTCTCTTACCCGTTGCTGCCCTAGATCACTCCACCAGCTCTGACCCCTCTACAAACACGGCGTAATATGGAATACTTACTAGCATAGTGATAAACTACTACCATTTTCACATAGATTTTCGCGTATTTGGTGATTTTTTAAAAGCTCATCTATTTAATTTTGAGAGAAAGACAGCGTGTGAGCAGGAGAGGGGCAGAGAGAGGGAGACCCCCAAATCCGAAACAGTCCCCAGGCTCTCAGCTGTCAGTGCAGAGCCTGACGCGGGGTTTGGACTCAGGACCCATAAGATCACGACCTGAACTGAAGTCAGATGTTTAGCTGACTGAGCCCCCAGGGGCCCCCACGTTTCATGATTTTTAATGTTCACGCAGAACGTGGCAATCTCCCAATATTCAGTATCTCCTGTCGGCAGCCGAGTGGGCATGTGACAGGTGACAGGTGTGGGGTGGGGGAAGCCGGCACTGAGAGGCGGCACCTTTCCCTGGCCCTCACCTTCAGTCTGAGTTCCGGTCCGTCTTAGAAGAAGGAGGGTCTGTGTTTCCAGGAGCGCTGGGCCGAGGTGGGGAGGAAGTCTTCTCCGCCCCACCTGCCTGAGCAGTCTTCCCCACGTCACACCCATGGGACCCCCACCACAGACGCGCACACACTCGCACACTCCGCCCACGCGGTGATGGGAGCTCATCAGAGCTTGGTCCACCAGGAAGCCAGGCCAGCGCCCTCTCACGCTGGTCAGTAGTGCAAACATAATGAACAAGCTTACTGCTGAGGCTCTTGGCTTTTGAAAATGATAAATTTTTTATTTAAAGATTTTTTTATGTTTATTTACTTTTGAGAGAGAGAGAGGAAGAGAGAGAGGGAGAGAGACAGAGTGTGAGTGGGGGAGGGGCAGAGAGAGAGGGAGACACAGAATCCGAAGCAGCTCCAGGCTCTCAGCACAGAGTCCGATACAAGGCTCGAACTCATGAACCACAAGATCATGACCTGAGCCGAAGTCAGACGCTTAACCAACTGAGCTGTTCAGGTGCCCCATTGAAAAGGATTATCTATTTAGTATGGGTTGAGCGTGGAAGTCTCAGCCTAATCCTATGCCTGCTTTTATAATCTGTTGGAGAGAACACGCTCTTTATTTTCCTGACTCATGGACACCGTGGTGCATTTCCCCATACTTCCAGGCCGTGAAGCCTGATGTGGTGTGGGCTCTGGAGGCGCCGCATTGCTGAGTTCTGGAATGCTGCGGGACTGCAGGTGGGCGTCCGAGGCCATGGCGTTTCCCAGCAGCATCTTGGTTTATAGATGTGGTCAAATGTCCCCTGGAAATGGCCCAAGCTAAGGATTCGCATAGTCACTGTTAACCTTATTCATTAGACATCTCCTGTGTGTTAATAATCTTTGTGTACATTATCTATAAACCTGACAACTGTGCAAGGTGACTATAGATATGGATATAGTGGTGAATAAAATATGTTTCCGTGAAACACACAGCTGGAAAGCGTTAATTTTGGACTCAGATCTGCCCCTGCCTCTCCCATCGACCTGTGTGCGGCCATTACCCCAGTGCAAACCGGTGACCTTGCACACACTCTGTGCACCTCCAGCAGTGCGTGTGAAGGTGCCCCACGCTCCTCGACAGCCTCCTACAGGCACGGCATGTGTCCAAAAGGCTCGTGAAGGTCCCATCACAGCCACACCACTTGGGAAACTCGGATTCACAATGTGGTGAGAACTGATTCACGGTTCAGAAAACAAAGACATATGAAGCCATGAGTATCATCTTCTAAAGAGCTCATTTTGGAAACACAGAGGGTCTGATATGATACTGTCAATTTAGGGGTTTCTTTTCTTTTTTTTTCATTCCTCCAATTGTAGCTGTAACATTAGTCAAATTCCATGCTAATGTGCTTAGGAACTCTCTGAGGTTGAAAGAAAAACTAGATTTGATAATGTTCTTAATTATGATCTTAGTACTTTTTTGATTTGTGCAAAAGACTTTATTGCTAAACTTATCCAAAAGTAATTTGATAATAACACTTGAGATCCATTGTTCACGTTTGTAACTTTAATAGCCTGAAATAGTTGGTAAATTGCCCAAAAAAGGGGAAATGCTTTTAAGCTGAATGGGCAGGAGGGTAGTCAGACCATTTGTACTCATGTTATCTTTTTCCTTCCGGACTCACTTCAAGATGTGTGAATTGGGTAAATGCCAAAATACTTTTGAATTCAGAGATTTTTTTTAAATAAAAGTAGCTCCTATTTGGTTTGGGTTTAGTGTGGAATTCTCAGCCTAATCCTATGCCTGCTTTTATAATCTGTTGGAGAGAACACTCTTTTTATTTTCCCCGACTCATGGACATCACTGTGTGTTTCCCCATATTTCTAAGACATCACTTTACATTCATCCTAAAGTCTTGCAAAGTAAAGGAAATAAAAATCAACAAGCAAACAAAACACACCAAATATTTTTGGGATCATTTTCGTTCACTGAAAATCACATCCAGAAGTGGCCGCTCTGCATGACTGCAGGATTCCAGTCTGGGAAACCAGCAAGCTGAGGCGTAAGGGAATCTCCGCTCGCAGCACAGTGTCTGTCCGTCAGCACCTTTTCAGGGCACCCAGTGAAGCCGGGGGACATGCTAACAATGCCTGTTTTCTGCAGGATATGCATCGCTGAAGGGCTGGCCGGCGGGGGGTTTCGCTTCCTCCCCCGTCAGTGAGGAGAAACCCCACAGGCCCGAGAAGAGGGAACCGTGCCAGAGAGGTTGTGTCCAGAGTCAACTGCCACCAAATTAAAATCAGTTGAAATGGAATAGTCATGAGTCTTTACCCAAACACTTTGAAATGTATTTAAATGAACTTCTGACTTTGAGTGGACAGAAGAAAAGAAAGAAAATGAAGTAACTATGTTTTAAAGGAGAACGGACAAACATAAAAGTTTTATTTTAGTCCAAGTGAAAGACAGAGCCAAGGACGCCTCTGACCCTGAGGTCTTCGGTCAGTGCTCCCCGAAGCCCCTCGACAGTCTGCCTTCCCACCTCCACGTGACGCAAGTGTCGAGATTCGACTCTAGAAAGGTACGAGATCGTATTTCATTGCTGTGGGGCTTATTGTAATCAAATTCCTTTGAGGTTCGAGCTGTCCTGTATGCAGTCCCCACACGCACACCTTCTCAAGTGCCAGCGTGTTCCCAGGCAGCCATCCGCATGCTCGGTGGATTGATCCTGTCCCTGTGACTGTCGTGTCTACTGCTGTCCTCTGTCACTTTCCTGGGGAGAAGCCAGGTGGAGGTGGACAAGAAGCCCGGATGTGGCAGGCCGTGCCCAATGTGCTGTGACCACGGACTCTGGTTGGAGAGGGGACAGATCTGATGACCGTCTCCATTCCACCTGCCACTGTAAAATTGACATACGTGGGAAAAGAGAGCGGCATGTGGGATTTTCCTTTCAAATCAACCGGGTCATAAAGTGTGCACTGTGTCGAGGGATATGTATATATCGAAATCTTCAAAGACTATTATCTTCCCAGTAACCTATCCCGAGGAGTCGTAACTCAGTGTCAGAGGGCCGTTCCCCATCCCTAACCTCCATTCTTCATGCCGTCATTTAAGCCCTTTCCTTTCGTTCTGCCTTTGGTAAGAGGTAGGGGCACTGGCTGGCCCTGTCCCGTGTGGGAGGTCGTGTGTTTGTGTTGTAGAGGCCCAGTAACCCCTGGCCTTGCTTCTTTTCC
>PJEM01002219.1:175800-246420 GCA_004023845.1 Helogale parvula
GGGGGGGGGGTCGGGGGGAGGAGTTGTGTGGCTCCGGTTTCCTGCCTCGAGACAGCGCTGGGGCGCTCAGTGCCCCGGGGGTTCAGCAGGCGATGCTGCATGCCCCCGCCTTCCTGTTCTCCGAGGGCTGCTCCCCGGAGTCTCCCGGGCACCAGAGCAGGGAGCCGGGGATGTGGCGAAGCTGGCCGGCTTCCACGGGGCTGGCCTGGCCACGGCACACATCTCCTCTGTCCATGTGCTATTGGCGACAGATCTGCAAGGCCAGGCCCAGGACCGGCGGGGAGACGCAGTAGAACTGTCCTCATGGAAGAGCTGGAGGCAAGGCCGTGCACTGCCAGAGGTGGTCAGCGGCAGCACCGAGGACGGGCACACCGAGCCTCCCTAGGCATAAATGGAGGGGACGCTCTAATGTTAACAAATGTGTGTACAGCCTGTGCCATGCTCCTTTTATAGCTTTTTAAATGGCGCTGTTATTCTGGGCCTACTAGGCATTTGTATTTCTCAATTCACCCATGATCCTGAGTACCTCTTAAGTAAGCATCTACTGTATAATGTGTGTCGGTGTAATCGTGGATCAAAGTTCCCCACACTTCGGGTTTAGAATGAGGTGAGAAGGCTTGGGAATCCAAGAATAGAGGGAAAGGGGCTGAGTCAGAGGTGTGGACAATCCAGGATCAGCCAGGGTCAGCCCTGGGTGGTCAGGGGACCGTGCTGGTCACTGGAGCTCCGGAGCCCTCAACCGGACACCAGTAAGTCACAGAGACCCACACCTGCATCGAGGGTCAGCACCGGCATGGCAAAAAGCTCTGTTACTGCGGATATTTTCTAGGTAGAAAATCAGTTTTTCAGCAGGCCAACTGAAACCCAAGCGCATCCGCTGACAAGGCAGAAAGTGACTCAGAGGTTGTAGTTGAGGATTCAGATCTGTGCTTCTGCTGTCTCTGGCCACCTTCCACTTCTGCAGAGGGGACCAGTGAGGTTTGTGGAGTTCCCTAGACTTGTCAGCAAGCGAGAAGTTAGCAGACTCAAGGGTGGGACTGTTTATAGTTATTCTGAGAGTTTTGCAGATAAAATGCCTCCCATTGAGCGCGCCCCTCTCGGAAACCCCAGAGGCACGCTGAACCAGACATAACCCGGCATTTGTCAGCAGCGGGTGGCATGGGGCCCCGTGTCACCGGCTCCAGACACTGGAGTCTCTCCGAGACCCATGGATGAGGCAGCATTCCGGAATTAGCATCCGGCAACTCCCAACAGCCTCACATGACGCTTGTCTGGTCTGAACTTATCTGTGCTCTACAGCCTCCGAGAGGGGGGCTTTTAAGAAGTCTGCTTGATAGTCCTTTTAC
Source organism: Helogale parvula (assembly GCA_004023845.1). Taxonomy (NCBI): domain Eukaryota; kingdom Metazoa; phylum Chordata; class Mammalia; order Carnivora; family Herpestidae; genus Helogale; species Helogale parvula. The sequence continues at coordinate 177,147 of PJEM01002219.1, forward strand.
GAAACTTCCTAAGTACCCACTAGAATATGAATAAAGGCACATACAACCTATCAATATTAAAAGTGATTTTTGGTTGGAGGCCTGGGTGGCTCAGTCGGTTGAGTGTCTGACTATTGATTGCAGCTGAGGTCATGATCTCATAGTCCATGAGTTCGGGACCTGAGTCAGGCTCTACAAGGGGCCTCCTTGGGATTCTCTCTCTCTCTCTCTGTTCCTCCCCTTCTCTCCCCCTCACCTAAATAAATAAATAAATAAATACACTTAAAAATGATTCTTGGCAATATACACATTGTAGGCTGACTCTCCACAGCCCTGCCCAATAAAGAAAGACTGCCGATGACACATCTATGTGCAAGTGACCTTAAACGTGTCCCTATAGTATGGAGTACTCCCTCTACTAAGGATCTAGCCCTTGTTCTGTATCTGTCCAATCACAGAGCAGCAAGACGTATAAAGAAAAATACGGACATAAAAACAAGCCTTGGTGTGGACCAGTGAGTCTCAGTGCCGGTGTTTGGGGGTATGACGGTGGCCTCATGGTCCCCAAGGCAGGCAATGCCAGACATCTGGATGGGTTTTCTCAAACTGCAGAAGTTTCTGTTCCCAGTCTTGTCCTGTCCCTGCAGGCAGCCTTGACAGAGGGTCTTCTCAGTGACCCTGGGACACCATGATGTGGTGGTAAAGGCTTCATGCTCTGGATATGGGCACTGTCCTCGTTGGCCGAGACAGGCACTTGACAAGGGAAATAATGACATCGGCCTTATTCTGTGAAAATGGGAACAAGATGGGGGTGTATCTATCTGCTCTGGCTGCCCAAAGAAAGCACCTCAAACCAGGCGATCTAAACTACAGAACTGTATTCTGTCCCCAGTTCTGGAGGCTGGAACCCCGAGGTCAGCATGTCTGCAGCACCGACTGCTTGTGAGGCCGTGAAGGGGCCAGCCCCATGCCTCTCCTGGCTTCTGGTAATTTGCCAGCCATTTTTAGTGCTCTTTGCTGTGTAGACATATCTCCCTATCTCTGCTTTCATGTCTCTGCCTGGGTGTCTGTGTCCAAATCCCCCCTTTTTCATAAGGGTGTCGGTTATATGGGATGCGGGTCCACTTTAATGACCTCATCTTATTTCGTTATATCTGCCACATCCTATTTCCAAATAAGGTCGTATTCTAAGGTGCTGCTGGTAAGAACGTCAACATACGACTTCTGGAGGGACACGGGTCATCCCATCCCAGGAGCCTCCCCCTGGGATTTTTGTGAGGATAGAAAGAGCTCCTCTCTAGGACCACTTAGCATGGCCCAGGCAGGTGAGAGCAACCTGAGGCTTCCGTCCATGGGGATTCCCTCCTGACCTTCTGGTGCGCACTTCGGCCCATTTCCCTCAGCACTGATAACCGACAACACCAAGTTATTAATGAATTATTGAGTTACTCAATACACAAAATTGAATTCTAGATGTATGCCCAATTTAGCTTCTGAAAAGCAGAGAATATAGACTTCCTTTAATGCATTCGTGAATCATCCACAAAACTCACCCGAGTCTGAGGTCTTGAAGAGACCCTCATGAATTCTAGAGAGAAAAACCTTTTCACCCTTCTTTGCCCAACACCATGACAGTCGAATTCATTTCATTAAACAGATTTGCAACTAATCAGAGAATTTAAATCTACGCTTCCAAGCAACTATTTAATAGACTGGACGTGTTTAAAGGCCTTTTAAAGCACATGGCTGGGGAATAATCGGGGGAAATGGTTTAGAAAAATGAAGAGGTTATTTATAGAAAAGGAAGGGAACCCGCTGAGCCCTGGGACTTGGCCTCTGTGTGTGAACGGTCCTGCCTCATACACAGACGAAGTCCAACGTGAGTGGGAGAAATTTCTGGCCTCACTTTTATTGCAAAATAAAGAGAAACCACTGGATACATTTCAGATATTCTTTCTAGGGCTCCGAATCTCTCCAGCCTTGACTCAGAAGCTGCCTGGATCAAGGGCAGGAGTGAAGCATTTTACTTTTTTTGGTGGAATTGGTCCAACAGTTACATGAGGATTGCTGCTGGCTACTTAATTTTTCCATTGCCTTCGGTGCCGTCCATGTTCAAGGAAAGATGTTTTGGCCCCATAAAGAGAATATTACGATCAGATGTAGCTCATGTCTGGCCATAGTAAAACTAACTAATGCCGAACGGTTCAGGGCACGGAGACAGAGAGACGTTCCGGAAGGAGTTTGCTTTCAAACTTGAATCAAGGGGCTTTTCCTTAAAGCGGCTGAGTTAGCCCGTCCAAAGCATGTATGAGCTTGGAATTTAGATTGCGTTACAGAAGGAAAATAATGAAAAATGATACCTGTGTCAGAGAAATTAAGCATTTCTATCAAAACATCGACTGAAGTTTAAAACACCATGAAGTCTGTTCTCTGTTGACATATTCAAAGAAAAAACAATATCCATTTCCTTTATTTTTTATTAAATTTCTAAGTTATTAAACTGTGGAGGTGTATCGTTTTACAGCTTATCAAACACCCTGTGAATCACCGCAAGTGGGACCACGTGTGCGCTCCGCCAGCAAGCCGGTGAAAACGGTGAGACGGAGTTGAAAACATTTCTCCCACGTCAGAGCCCATCTCTGGACCACACGGCACCCTGGCGACCACGTGGCTGGAGGAGAGGTCCCGGGCTGTGCCCTGGCGAGTGCCCTGAGCACCTAACACAGATGGCTGTTCTTGCTGCAGAGGGGGAGACGGGCCCTGGGTTCCTCTCTGCTTCTGGAGACGCAGATTTGGAGGGACGGGGAAAACGCTATAAAGGAAAGGGTAAAAACAACAACAAAAAAGATAAACTGGTACTTAGCAGTTGAAATATAGCATTGATCTGGTTTGTGTTTATAATGTGTTAAGTATTAACACATGAGGAAAATATTAAAGGGAGGCATTTATTAGAAGACCTATAAATAACAGAACAACAAGCCGGCGCTCAGAATTAACTACAGGCGGTTGAGCATCCCTGTGCCGAACAGAGTAACATGAAAGGAATATAATCGTTGCCTTAAACAAATGTCGATGGTATGAAGGAAGGCGAAAAGTTCACAGGGGGAAAGAAATATTCCTCTGACGTTGATCAGAAAATGCACGGGGTCCTGCCCCAAGTCCTCATATGATCTGTGCAACGTGCTAACCGCATCTTTCCCCACAGGGTCGAGAGGAGGGCGGGTTTGCGGAGTCGGGCTCCAAAGAAAGGAAGCAGACGTGGGGAGCCTGTGTCACCTCTAGTCCAGGGTGACAGGACCCAGGTGACTTTAGCTGGAAGAGCCTGTCAGCAATTTTGAGTGGCCCTCGTACCTCTCTTTATTTGTGTTTCTTTTATAAATTATTATGAATTCAGGTGCAACAGATGAGTTATTTGTCATTGAGAGAAGAAATGCCTATGGAGATAAAAAGATGTAATACTTTAATGTTTAAAGAGTTTCTCTTTAAAAGGTGTATTTGGGGCTTAGATAAGGGATTTCTAAGCCACATTCAAATACTGCCTTTTTAGTACTGTTCCGTTTGTGTGAAGGCGTAGGGGCGGCCATGACAACATGCTGTGACTTAGCACAGCCCCGGGGACTGGCCGCTGGATGGATGAGGTGCTCCAGACACGGGCTGCGGTGAGGGCTCTTCCTGACGGCAGTGGTGCCTTCTCGATCTGTGGCATCTCTGTGAGGACATCAGTTCCAGCACGGGATGCTCAGCTCATGATCCCATTTAACCCTGATTACCTCCCAAAGGTCCTGCTTCCAAACACTGGCACACTGAGGCTTAGGGCTTCAGCATGTGAATCGGGGTCCACAAGTCAGTCCGTAGCACTGTGCTTATAGAGTTTAATAAACTTAAACAAAACCTATTTCTAATCTATGTCACCGATTGTTATTGGCCAAGTACTGGATATTAGACTATATTGGAACACACGGGCTGGCAATCTATTCCCTGCAGTCCAAACCCTGCCGATAACTGTTTCTGTAAATGAACTCGTGTTGGAACACACCAACGGCCGTCCAGTCAACACTGAACACCGGAAGGCGCGCATCTCCCTGCAGCTGCAGAGCTCAGTAATGCAACAGAGACCGCATGGCAGCAAAGTCACAGATGTTCAGTATCTGGGTTTCAGAGAGAGTTTTCCGACCCTTGAGGAGTCATGGTGTCCCGAACAGCAGCCCGGAGTGGTGTATGGCTCCTGGGCTCCTGAAACCTGGCCCGTGCACTTGAGGTGCACCAGTAAGTGTAAAACACAAAATGTGCAATGGATTTCCAAGATGTCCTGCGGGAAGTACGTAAAATAACACAGTAATCGGCTCTCTACCGACTGCATGTGGAAATGATGATGCATCAGCTTTATTGAGTTACGTATAATACATTATTAAACTTAATTTTACTCATTTATTTTCCTCTTTTTATAAGTCTATGAGAAAAATTAAAATGACCCCTGTTGCTCCCATTTGCACATTGGGCAGCCCAGAGCAAAAGGAACCTGCGTTATTTTTAGCAGGAAAAGTGTCTTTAGAATTCTGCTCCGACGGCCCCTGAGTATAAAGACGGACACAGGTGTTTATTTTCTGTTCTGTGACAGACCTGCTTCATCCTGGAGAACGTAAGTCTAACTATTCCAGAGCTTTCTGAGTGTCCGTTTAGTGATATTAAATTGGAATTTCTATGTCGTGGCCCCGGAATAATTCAGAAAGGGGATCCCTGCACATGGCAGGGGCCCAGGCCCCCTCACCACAGCCCTCCAGGTCTCCCGTTGGTTTTCCCTCACAGCCCAGGGGGGAGCAGACATCTGGCTGGAGAATCGGGAAGGGGGAGCCCCTGCGTATGGCAGGGGGTGATCCCCTCGACCACCCCAAGGCCCAGCCATGAGCTCCGTGAGCCCACGCATCTTGGGGTTCAGGGTGAGGTCATGCAGCTTCCACACGAAGGGGCCTCAAAACTGGGTGCAGAGAAGGGAGGGTGTCACAGGCCCGCCTGGCGGTGTTTGGGCACCAGCCGACCCCCGAGAAGGGGATTCTCCACTCTTGCCTCGCGCCCGGCCCAGGCAGCCCGTCTGGAGCAGCTGCGGGTCCCACTGTCCCTCGTGCTGAGAGGTAAGAAGCCAAGTGGCTGGGCCAAAGCGAGGGCTTCACGGGGCAGGGACTTTGAGCAGTGCCTGCAAAGGTGTGGATGATCGGGGGGGGGGGTCTCTATTTCGGGGTCCTAGCGGTTCTAGTCCCACTGAGCCTGGGGCCACGGAGCAGGGGCCCGAAGCCAACTGAGCGAGGGCTCAGGTTCCGGGGAGAGAGGGCGTGGGGAAGAGTGGGCTGATGACCGATGGAGGGGACGTCTGCACAAACCTCACAAACTACGTTTAAGATCTGAAAAATCCATGTGTGGATGGTTTTGTTCATGCAAATTAGAGAACCACACAATGAGCATCTTCTGGCCATTTATATTCATCCCGGGGCCTTTAGTGTTGACCCACAGATCCTGGTCTGCACTCTGCACAGGCTCCTTGAAGTGAACCTAGACCCCATATTAGGGCTCTGCTCTCCAGTCTGGAAACTGGTGGTCTTTCCGATCTGTGCGTGACCTCAGCTGGGGGTTCACGGGTGAACCTGTACACCCGCCTAGTGTGCTCCCCAGAGGCCTCTGCCCTCAGCCTCTCCACGGCCATGGCCACAAAGCAGCCCCCCCTGCGGTCTGGGCCATACATGTGTAGCCTGGCTTTCCAAGAATTCAAGATTCCCTGTTAACCGATTTTTAAAAAAACCTAACAGGGGACCATGGGAAGGGGAAAGCGGGGGAAGAGTTGGGGAGAGGGAGGGAGGCAAATCATGAGAGACTGGAATACTGAAAACTGAGGGCTGAAGAGCGAGTCAGGAAGGGGAAGTGGGGGTGGTGGTCATGGAGAGGGGCACTTGTGGGGAAGAGCACTGGGGGTTATATGGAAACCAACTTGGTAATAAACTATTAATAAAAAATTTTTTTAAATAAAGATCTTGGGAAATTATATATATATATATAAAAAGATCCCTCTATCCAGCCTTTTCCACGGTTAATACCCAGGTTTACATTTTAAGCCAGAGGCTAGTCCAGCAGAGACCCAGACCACGCTCTCGCTTGTAACAATCGGCCCCGCAGCTCAGCCGTCGCTGGCAAAGAGTAACTGTGCCTCTGAACAAGTTCCAGGCGTCGGGTCAGATCCGAGAGTTTCCACGCGTCCGGAGCCCGAGGACCCGGAGGGCGAGTCCGGGGGGCCTGTGGCCCTGAGCCCAGCCACCTGCCTGCCCAGGCCCGTGTCACAGGCAGCCACCACACACACTCACACACTCACACACTCACTGCACACTCTGGTCCCGGGGAAGATGGGGGTTGGGCCGCTCCAGGGCTTTAAGGTCAGGGGGTGACAGCAATTCGAGAGACGTGACTCTGATTCCCTGAGCCCGTGTGGCAGAGGCAGGCAGTATCGCGAGAGCTCGGCTTCAATTCCAGATCAACACAGTGCAAGTTTCCACAGAAGGAGCCGAGGCTTTCCTTGCTCGGAGCATCAGAACACGCCCCCGGCCCTTGAGAACAGGGGTTTGCGGAGACTCTAGGTCTCCCCTCTGTCCCCAGCCCTGCCGCTTGGCCCACACGTTCAATGATCACGTCCAGTCTTCTAAAATAACTTCAGAACTCTCCAGTAATGTCTGAGTTTTCCTTTTCTAAAATCCCGATGCTGTATTTTGTTTGGATATTTATTCTGGAGAGAGGTCGGCCCTGAAAATAGAAAGAAGCTAACATGGGTTAACAATCCCGTGCACTTTACACGGGGAGACGAATCTTAGATTATAAATCCCCGGAAGGCAAGCCGTTCATCTCTGTGGCAGGCTTGCGGTCTCCTCCAGGGGCCCCAGCCTGAGTGTCAGGAAGGCGAATGGCCAGCGTCACCCTCTTGGTCCGACAGAAGTCAAGAACGCAGACTAGGTCTTACCCTGGCGACCCTCTTCTGGATCTATCAGTGTTCAAACTGAGCCTGGAGAATGCTCCACGCAGCCACTGTCTTTTGGAGCTCGGTGTTCTATTTGGCCCACACGATTTCCATGCACCGTCTGAATTTTTACTGCTGAAATTCACTTCAAACTTTCCTCATGTGTCAAAAAAATAGTGAAAGTGAGACACTTCTTTTTAACATTTATAAAAATATTTTATTTATTTTTGAGAGAGAGATAGTGTGAGCAGGAGAGGGTCAGAGAGAGAGGGAGACACAGAATCTGAAGCAGGCTCCAGGCTCTGAGCTGTCAGCACAGAGCCTGATGTGGGGCTCGAACCCACGAACCATGGCCTGAGCCGAAGCCAGACGCTCAACCAACTGAGCCACTCAGGCGCCCCAGAAAGTGAGACATTTCTAAATGCTGATTTGTCCTTTTTTTAGAGTTGGCTGTCACGATCGGGGGTCCGGGGTTGGACTTGACTTCTAGCAGAAGCCCAGGCTGTGTTCTCTGGACAGGTGGGAACACAGGGGCTGTCCCTCCATCCGCTGGGACCCTCTGTTCTCTGTGGCGTGGGCAGAACTGCAGGTCTGCGAGTGGGGACATCTCCCCAGGGACTCCGAGGTCAGCCCATCACATCACAACTCCACAACAAGGACACCACGCACAACAGTGGCGTGGCTGAGATCGTCAGCAGTAACTGGAGTCATGGAAATGGAAAGCCAGCTAATAAATACAACAGTCCAAGTGCAGAGAAAACATACAGATTGGCAATAATTGTTCACAAAAGCCTCACGAGTGACCCAAAGTATGCAACTGCAGGGGCTTCTGGGGGGCTTACGCGGTTAAGCATCCAACTTCGGCTCAGGTCATGGTCTCACAGTTCGTGAGTTCGAGCCCTGCGTCGGGCTCTGTGCTGACAGCTCGGAGCCTGGAGTCTGCTTCGGATCCTCTGTGTCCCTCTCTCTCTGCCCCTCCCCTGCTTGTTCTCTCTCTGTCTCAAAAATAAATAAGAAAATACACAATTGCAAACAGCACCAATATAGATGCCCTTCATTTTGACAAAAGCTCATTTCAGAATCATGCCCGGAGGAGATGAGCAGGCGGGAAGGTAAGAGGTCTCGCGTGTGCGCGGCTGAAAAGCGGACGGGACCGCATTGGTGCAGAATTTGCCAGTAACCCTCAAAATGTCACGTGACTTTGCCCTTTGGCTGAGAGCCCCTCCCCGGAATCTATTGTCTATCATCTGTGTCTAGAGTGTCTTGTGACATGCACGCAAAGACGTCATCGCAAGGGTGTCCATTTTCTTCATCATTCATAACAGCCAAGGAATCAGAGAAGAAAAAATAACCTAACTGTTGATCAAAAAAAGACAAGAAATAAGGTAGAATCCATTTCCACCCCGGATTACCACTCTAGGACCGCTGGAGGAGCACACTGGGAAGGACTAAAAAACCCAAGTTCAAAGAAAACGGAGTGCTATAAACATGCGTGTCTTACATTTCCGACCTGCTCTCTGCGTGCTGGGTGCGGGGTGCGTGGGCTTGTTTTCGGTGATGGGAATTACAGCCTGTCGAAGGAAACAACAACAACAGCAACACAAGGGGCCTGTCCGTCTGAGGACTCTGCCCTTTAGCAGCCGCGGAAATGTCTTCCCAACGTTTCCCCTGTTACTATCAAACGCTTAAAAATCAGCGTGTGTTAAAACCTTTCGGAACAAGAACACACATCCCCGCTTATGACAGCTCCGTTGCCGTTTTCACCCACCGCCCCTGCAGCCCCGCTCCCGGAGTAATTTGGTTAACCCTTCTGGTCTCTCAATTACTCGCATGGTCCTCCTCAGGTTTTGTAATGGGAATTCTCGGCGGTAATGAACACCGCAATTATGCATGAAATTCAATTTTGGGAACCTTGGGCCTCACGTTAATTATAAATCCTCTCCTGGAGCACCTTTGAGACCCTGCCCCATGTTTTATTTAAATCTCCTCATGGACACATCTTCTTTGTCCAACCCCCCGCGGGCCTTGGTGGGGGCGCCTTGTTTCTACCCAAGGCTTCCCACGCGAGTCAGGTCACACGGCACACTTCCTTCGTGCCGGTTCTTTCCAAAGAAAGGCACTTATACGGAATCGCGAGTGCCTGGACACCACGCCAGGGCCACCCTCAGGAGCGAACCCAAGGGTTTTCCCAAACCATCACAAATGTAAAACAAGACAACTCTGCAAAGACCCCGTATGTTATTTAGAGTCTCAGAATTCACACACGGCCCATTGCTGGCTCAGCCCCCGTCCCGAGCTCTGCCGTGAGTCGTCTTATTTCCATGATTCTCAAGGGACTTGGGTTTCCTCTTTTTCTGCTTGGGTGTGACAAGCCCAGCACAAACACCGCCCTTCTCCTTCCGCGGGGCTGTGGACGGCCCTCGCCGCCCCGTGTCTGTGCCTCTCTGCTCTTACCTCAGCAGCTGTAGTGAAGATCGTCGCTGCTGAGCGGACCCCAGTGGGCTCCAGATTGGCCTGGCATCGCCGAGGCACCGTCAAGTCTGCCAGAGGGAAAATACAGTTCAGATCCGGGACAGGCCTTTTATCTTTAAAAAGTGCCCTTTTCTGCTTTCCAGTTAGCATCTATCGTTACTGATTTCTCCTCCCAGGTACGCTGGTGAAAATTAGAATCTGCTGGGCTAACATGGCTCATTTTCAGGAGGGAAGCAAGGGCATGTGGACAGACCCCCAGGCAGGAGCCAGGCCGACCTTGGGTCTGCGGCCCAGAGTGACCACTTTGTAGCCTGTGATAGCCAGCAGCCAGACTCCTCTGTACCCTGGTTTTCCACCTTCAGAAGTTCTGTGCCTTCAGCACAGACCTTGAGGAAATAGTGTTGAAAAAGTTCCTGATGGGGGCACCTGGGTGGCTCAGTTGTTGAAGGACCAACTTCTGCCCAGACCATGATCTCATCATTTGTGGGTTCGAGTCCCACACCAGGCTAGCTGCTGTCAGCGCAGATCCTGCTTTGGGTCCCCTGTCCCCTTCCCCCCTGCCCCTCCCCAGCCTGTGCATTCTCTCTCAAAAATAAACCTTTAAAAAGATGCCCGATGGAGCCCAGCACACGTAAGTTCGGATAATATCGTGGGGTTCCATTTCAGGTACAAACAGCAGCGTGTCATTCTGTCTCAGACCCACTCTTCTGCCTGCTGACCCTGGAAGTCTCTTCCTGCACAATGGATTGCGCAGCATGAAATGTGGTTTTTGGAGAGAGTCGGGGAAAATGGGTTTGAAGTGTGTCCTGCCGAACACTGGCTGCACCGAGACGGGCACTTCTCCAAGCCTCTTCTCCCATCCGAAAGGGAGGAGGGTCATATTCTTCCAGGGCTTCTGTCAAGACCACCGGTCAAGTATCCAATGGCACAAACACTATTATATACCGGGCTCCTCACAGGGCATTTTACGTCCACTATCTCCCCTCCGCACATGACTTTGTAAAGTTGGATCCTTTGTCACTACTTTGTAAGTGAAGGACAGAAGCTGAGTCCGGGCTGTACGCCCACCTTGGTCTCCAGATCTAAAGAGGAGACAGTAGGGGTGCTGCAAACGAGACCTGCTAGACCCCGCTGGGGCCATGTGGACGACAGGCCCACGTGCTGGGGTCTCGTGCCCTCACAGGTGAGGAGCAGGAGGAAACACAGAGGACTTGCAAGGTGACTCTCCTAAGCCCCAGGGTGGAGTGTGGCCATCTCTGCTTCTTGGGTTACGTCTGATAGCATCACTCAACTCCAGGAAGGTGGGCTGGGTCTCTCCCCCAAATCCAGATTTCTATGAAGATGGCACCCACAGTCCAACTTAGGTCCGGTACCCACTCCAGAAGCACACCTCTGAGGGCAGGGAATATTCCAGATGTCCACTCAGTGTGGCTTGCCTGGACAGGGCCACGTCTTACAAAGGAATGGTTTTCCATTTCTGACCTGTCTGGGCTCCAAAATGTTTGAACATACCACGCGAAGTCAGCGGAGCTCAGCCATCATTCTTTGGCAACCTCTATGAGGGGGATTCACCTCCAGCTTTCACAAAGACAATAAAACCAGTCCGAGAGATGCCTGCACTGACACTACGGGAAAGATATATACCACTTACCAATCAGATAAAGTGATTGCAGTATAGCGACTTTGTTTGGTGTCTGCTTTCACAAACACGTTATCAAGGAATGTTGACCCCAGCCCGGCTGGGTGGAGTCAGGGACGCCTTTCAGGGACGCAGCTCACCTTCCTCCTGGCGTCTGCCGGGATTGCTTCCCCTGCTCCTTCCTCCACAAGGACTGCATCCTGACGGGAGAGCGCTCCGGGTTTTCTGCTCCAGCTCCAAAGGGGAAACGAAGTAACAGTATCGACATCAACTCACGTGTTAGTTTCTTTTCCCAGGGGCCATCTTTTCTGTGAAATACTTACTAAAATTGCCCCTTCACCAGGAATGGCTCCTTTCTATATTATCTGCATTTTTTTCTCTTTCTAGAAAGAGCTTTCTTTTATCAGCAACAAGCAACAAAACTTGTGTAATAAATGACGGTAATCAAGTGTACAAACTATAACTTCGTGTTTCATCTAACGTATGCTTAGGGTCTTCTTTGATAAAGATTCCTAGAAACAAAGCACATTGGGAAAAAAGAAGCAACAACTTTATGTGGGTTGTAGGCAGAACCCATCTGCGAGGAAGCAATTGCCAAGCAAATCCATTCAGTACGTTGGTATTAGAAGATGTCAGTTCTATCAACTCCGCAATTCCCAGCTTTTGAACTCGGTTTATTTGTTAGCAGTGTGAACCTCTGTGATCAATAGTTGTCTGGAATTGAGTGCTGGCCTCAGGGACTCCTCGCGACTAACCACTGGGAGAGGATTCTGCGTAATTCTCTCTGACAACACTTTGCCAACACTGGCTCAAATAACTTTCATGGATTCCAATGAAAATGGCAACATCCACCAGAGTAACAGAAGGGCCAGGAGCTGAGAGAGGCAAAGTCATGGTGAACTGTGAGCCACTGGGAGGGGGGAGATGGGACTGGAAAGGTCAGCCCCTGGAAGGGTGGGAGTGGCTGCTCCCTGCTCACCTCCTACCCTGCAGGTGCCAACATCTACCTCTTCCCTCTCTGCTGGCATGAAGGAATCTGCACTTGCCTAACAGTCCTGCAGAAATGAAAAAATCAGGAAATACTGTCTGTAATCCCATATAAAGAAATTATAGAAAATAGTTACCATTAATCTCCGTGCTGTACAGAGTAAGGGGCCAAAACTTCAACGTTGTTATAATCACCAGAAGCAGTTAGTCCTGCATTTGACTCATTGCTGCGCTTAGTGGCTTCAGGAAACCATGTTTTCCAAACTCTATTCAGCTCAGGATCAGCAAGCGACACAAGTGCAATGTCACAGACAGAAGATCGAAAGCGCACAGTGTTGGTTCAATTGTGGTAAATTCATCAAAGTAGCATTTTATTTACTTAGTCTAATACACGACTGTGTTAAGACTTTGAAGATAGTGTTGGGTTCTTTCGGGGGGAAGAGTGGTATGGCCGTGCTATAAAGATCCTGACCCTGGATTCCATTCTATTAGATCCCATGCGTCTCATTTGTACAGCTGAAAGTCCAATAAATAAAACATTCAAGAATATTTTGTAGAAAATTTGCCCTTCACTCTATTGATTCCTATCAAATCTCTCTAAAACTTTTCAGGCTTGACCTTTTCTTTGAAGACAAAATATTCTCCCAAAGTGACAACATGAAAATGTTTTCATGTAGAAAACCCTCCGGAGGGATGTGTCATCAGGAAATAATGGATGACGGTCCCCACCTGATAAAGCAGAAGGCGGCCTGTTGTCGTGGGCAGGGGTCAAGGATGGGGCTGGGAAGGGATGGTCTGGCCTGGCGCAGGGTGGTCCTGTGCCCGTGCCCACGGTGACCGAGGCCTCCTCCCCAGGGTGGTTCCTGGAAACCACGTGTTCCCGCTTCAGAATATGCCTCTGACTTTCACCAATTTTTCCTGAAGTTCTTCCAGAACTTTCTTTCATCAGCAAGATCTTTAGTTTTCAGTCTCCACATTCATATATGATCTTAGATGTTGAGCAGAGAGATGGAGTGCAAGTTGGAAACACTGGAGTGGTTATAGTCTGTGATTGTAAGTCATTTAGAGAGAGAAAGAGAGAGAGAGAGACATGTCACTCCATTTCCTATTTTTTTACAGATTTCTTTGACATTAAACATACACAGAATATTTAGATGGCCAGGACTAGAAGAGACAAGACTAAGGACTACGAAGAAGTAAGACAAGAACACAGCATTAAAAAAATTTTTTTTAATGTTTTATTTCTTTTTGAAAGGGAGAGAAAGACAGCATGAGCAGGGGAGGGTTACAGAGAGAGGGAGACACAGAATCTGAAGCAGGCTCTAGGCGCTGAGCTAGCTGTCAGCACAAAGCCTGACATCGGGCTCGAACCTACGAACTGTTAGATCATGACCTGAGCTGAAGCTGGGCTTTTAACCGACGGAGCCACCCAGGTGCCCCATGAGCCCAGCATTTGAAAGGGCATGAAAACAACTAATAATTAAAATAAATAGCATTTTCATAAAAAATCTTAAATCACAATTATTGCAAAGTATCCATGATGAAGAAAATAAGAAATTGTAAAGAAAGACAGGATCAGTGTTGCTGACATTTCCCCTTATGCCAGGCTCCTGTGAGCATAGCACAGCAACACAAAATATAAGTGCTGGAACATTCTGTAGGAAAAAGTGTCCTCTGTGGGAATCACTGTCTGCGTTGCAGTCACTGTTCACCACCGGTCACCGCAGAGAAAAGAGAAAGATGAGGAGAAAAAGTCTTGAGTGGCCGAGGTGTGACGGATTTCTCGATGGGCAGCCATATTGACACAGGTCCACCAACATGAATGCATACATGGAAATGCACATGTATTATCACCTCATCCGTTATGTATATTACTTCTTTTAGTTTCCAATTTTGCCAAGCAAATTGATAATTTATATAGATATTTATGCAGTGTCTTCCAAATACCGAATTTGTTTTCTCTGTCCTGAGTGTCACAGCTTGTGGAAACCCCCTCATCATGTCCCAAACCCACTCCTAGGAATCAGGAGTGACAATCCTCAGTCTCCAACACCGAGAGACCCACAGGCAGCTCGGCCTCGATGTCCTCAAGTTCAGGTGATTTTCTGGACAGAAGCATCTAGGAATGTGATTTTCAGAAATTAAAATAATAGAGGTGAACTGTTGGATCATACGACATTCACGGGGAGCTAATCCCGGAGCAAACCTGCACTTTCAGAGTGAGAGGGAACATCACGCTCTCCTCGGGACCAGAGAGCAAGGGGCTGGACCCAAACGGGAGCTGCTCGTCCTGAGGACCTGCACCCCTAGGTCACGTCGCAGAAGCACAGGGAACATGACCCAAGACCAAAGGCACCCTGGAGTTTTAGCAAATGGAGAGAGCTCTGATTTACATGAATTACCGCCGGGACCCAGATGATCGACGTGCAGGAAGGCTTGTACGCACTTGTTAGCTGAAAAGAACAGATCCCTAGAAATAGGACAGAATGCGCTCTATATGCCAAAAAGAAGTATAGAATTGCATTAAAATTCCCCAGAGCCGTGGTGGAATCCCAGTCCCGAGGGCTTGACTAAGGATCAAAGGAGAGGGAGCTAAAGATGCAGGGGTGGAGGAGTAGGCCCGACCACACTTGCAGAACAGAGCTGAGCCGCGAACACTTGTGGCCACGGCGCGGGGACACGACCCTGGTGCACGATTCCAGTTTGGAGGCATCTGCTGGGGACCTCCCTCGGCTAAAACACTGTATCTGATAAGTTCCAAGCTTGCTCTGCTGACAGTGTTATTTCCCAGGATGTGGAAGCAGAATCAAAGGCAATTGTTACCCCAGAAAAAATGTTGAGCAGCAGGGGCTGGCTGTTGGCTCAAGTGGAAGAGTCAGAAATCCGGAAGATAAGCTGCCGTGGGGTTTGCAATCACCCTCCCGAGAGAACGAGAAGGTTTAAAGGCTTTCAGACGTCTGATTCTGCCTTGCGATGTGGCTGATGTGCAGGAGAGAGGAGGCGAGACAGTTCAGGTGGGGGGAGGGGCCGCGGGTCCCCGGCCGGGAAGCGTTTCTGTGCCCTGGACCCGGAGCCTGGAGGACTGCGGTGCCTCGTCTTGGCAACCTCCCGGGAGACTTCACGTGGTCTCCGGGGACCCACAGCGTGATCTTGAGAGCAGGACACAGCAGTGGAATATGGAGGCTTCCTCAACGAGTGCATCCATCTCCTACGCAGGAGGTCCATCCCCTCTCCACCTCCTTTCAGAGACAGTGGGAGCCCCGAAGCTGGAGCCTGGTCCGCTTCCACCTCTAGACCCGCCCCCCCAGCACCTGGGCACTGTCGGACCGCCTGGCGGGGGCACTGGGATTCCGCATGACATCTGGATGGGGCAGCCTGCACGGGGTGGAGACCCCAGGGACCCCAGCAGGCTGATTGTATTAAGTCAAAAAGTCTCTGTCTCATCTATGTTTTAAGTATATGAGCGTTATGTCATATCTTCTTTTAAAAACATGTACACCTGTTCTCTGCTCCACAGAAATGACAGGTAAGTTATTAACGCAAGAAAAAAGCATCAAATTCTCTGATTTCCAGACATCGAGGTACTTCATTTCACTGCAGTCAAGTCCAGCTCAAGGATGAGGAAAAACTCTCATCAATTAATATGATTTTTTTAAATCCTTATTTCATTTAATAGGGTGTTGACATTATCCAGTTAACAAAATGTGCCCCATACGCAAACCTGGAGCCCCGTGACTTGGGCCCCACCATCTTATTCTGAGAATGTTCTCACAGTGGCACAATGGGCATGGGTCCCCGAGCTGAGAGCCCAAACCCCAGCCAGAGGAGGGTGAGGAAGTATTCCCGGCGAGGTGAGACCCCCTTACTCTGAGACCAGGGGACATTTGGGGACATTCAGGATGTCTAGAGACGTTTGGTCCTCTCTACTGGGATGGGGGAGAAGTTCTGCGGGCATCCGGCGGGCACGATCCTGTGGGGCCGCTGGCCACAGCCAGTCTTCCCTGGCTCCCAATGTGAAGGGCGTCCGGGCTGGGAAACCCTTGTTGGGAAGGGGAGGGAGGGATCAGGCAAGTGAGGGAGTGACACGTGACTCTAGACAGAGTCACGGGCATTGGTGGATGTCTCCCTGGGTAGAGAGGGAGGGTCATGAAGGCGGGAAGAAGGCAGATCTCTACCGTCTTTCTAATCCCTCCCAGCTCAGGGTAGATCTCTTCCTCTTCACAAGGTGCTTCCACAGTTAGCGGAAAATTTCCATTTCCTTTGTTCTGCAGTAAAAGTGTCAACTCATCACTACTGGTGACCAAACCACTTTGTCATTTCAACCACAAGGAAAATGCAGTATTGCCACAGTCTGTGTGAAGTGGGAGATTCTGGAACACTCCTGAGGCTCTGGCGCGTGGATGGCTATGTGCGTGTCCGTCCCGCGCTGGGCCGCTGCTGACCCCAGCTCTCCCACTGGGGTCCCGCTGAGTGGTCTTCCATTGGAACAGCTCAAAGAATTCTGTTTTTACTCTGGGGTTTTGAAGGAAATCTTTGTTTTGTTGAGTCCTGCGTTCTTTCTTTCCATTTGTTTGTGGTGTAATTATTTTCATGTTCCTTCATGTGTGTTTTCCACAAGTGACTCCATTATTCATGTCAGCTTTGGGCAAAATGGGAGAGCAGATCCTATTAAAGAGCCACACCCACTGGTACGTTACATTGCAGATAACTGTTGTGTCTGCATACATTTTACATATGGGCACCTACACGTGAGCATAACATACATTCACACGCATGCACTCACCTATCCTGAAGACCCTGGCTTATAAACATAAAAAATATATTTTCCTCCTATTTAAAAGACACCTTGCTAGAAGAAATAACTCAGCGGTCTAGCTGGAGTTCAAAGTATTTTAGGAAATGCTTTCAGGGATCTCAAATCAGTGGCAAGAATTTGTAATGAAACACTCCAGAGCCTCTGGGGTCAGCTACCAGGAGAATGAAGAACACATAATCTCTGCCAGGGTGAAAAAACATAATTTATGTTTTATCAAGAATGCCAGAGGACAGTGACGGAGCCTGTCCTCCGTGGAAACTTGGAGCTCCTCTGTGGCCGCAGGACACAGTGTGAGAATCCATTCACGCCCCCGCTGCCCTCAGGCAAATGTCTGGTCCCTTAATGGGAAGGCACCTGGGGAGGCCAAGGCCGGCTGCGCCTCGCACTTGAAAAGATTCTTCAGAAACATAAAACTGAAGAACCGGGAGAGCTCACAGCTGCCCGTGCCCTGGGTTTGTAGATGAAGGACTGGACCTCCAGAGAAATGGAGTGACTTGCCCAGGGACCCACCACTGGTCAGCGACAGGACTAACTCTTCAGTCTGGGATGGTTGCACTTGAGTCCAGTGTTCTTTTCCCGACAGCCTCCAGGAAGAAAGAACAAGTTTCTCCAGGAATTTAAGATTTCAATAGTTAGCCCTCTCCTCCTACTCCTTGGTCTTCAAACGTAAGTGTAAACGTGACCACATGCATGAAGAATTTTTTTTTCCATAATATTTGATTGTCAAATTGGTTTCCATACAACACCCAGTGCTCTTCCCCTCAAGTGCCCTCCTCCATCACCACCACCTCTTTTCCTTCTCGCCCTTACCCTTCAGCCCTCGGTTCATTATCAGTATTCAATAGTCTCTTAGGTTTTGTGTCCCTCTCTCTCCCCAACTCTCTTTCCCTCTTCTGCTCCCCCTGGTCCTCCATTAGGTTTCCCCTGTTCTCCTGTTAGACCTATGAGTGCAAACATATGATATCTATCCTTTTCTGCCTGACTTATTTCGCTTAGCATGACACCCTCGAGGTCCATCCACTTTCCTACAAATGGCCAGATTTCATTCTTTCTCATTGCCATGTAGTACTCCATTGTATACATAAACCACATCTTCTTGACCCATTCATCAGGCGATGGCCATTTAGGCTCTTTCCATGATTTGGCTATTGTTGACAGTGCTAGTATGAACATTGGGGTACACGTGCCCCTATGCATCAGCACTTCTGTATTCCTTGGGTAAATCCCTAGCAGTGCTATTGCTGGGTCATAAGGGAGTTCTACCGATAGTTTTTTGAGGAACTTCCACACTGTTTTCCAGAGCGGCTGCACCAGTTTACATTCCCACCAGCAGTGTAGGAGGGGGCCCTTCTCTCCACACCCTCGCCAGCATCTGTAGTCTCATGAAGAATTTTCTAATTAACCCGCAGGGCGGGGCCTGCACTCCTCTCCGAATTCCTGTGCGTCATTTCATCGCTGAGCGGTTGTGCACATCCACACCACGTGCCTTCTTCCCCAAAGCATCCCTGTGGGAACGGAGCACTCTTCAGCTTCCTTTCGTTTGCTATAATTTCTAGATGCACCAACAATAAAACAGCACATTAATATGGTAGAGGCATAGATTAGAGGTTCACCTAACATCTCAGTTAACCGCATGCTTTGGAGCGCCCGGCGGGCTCAGTCGGTTGAACATCTGACTCCGGCTCAGGTCTTGATCTTACCATTAGTAAGTCAGAGCCCCGCATCGGGCTCCGTGCTGACAGCTCAGAGCCTGGAGCTGCTTTGTTTCCTGCGTCTCCCCCTCTCGCTGCCCTTCTCTAGCTCACACTCTCTCTCTCTCTCTCAAAAATAGGATTAATTTTTTTAAATCTCAGTGAATAGCATCCTGAATTTTTTGGTTACTTGCTGATTTGAAGTGGGAATTTGCCATCTAGATCTACAACAAATAACTTAGTTGGTTTTGACTGAAGAAGTCCAGTGATGCTAATAAACCACGTGGTATCCTAGCTCACAGCACGAACACTTGAACACCTATCAATACTTCTGCAGAATGATCCTTTCTCTCTTGAGAAATTTCCATGGAAATTCAATTTCTTTTGATAATTCGTATCAATTTGTAATTGTGATGAACTTTCTTTTGTAACGGGGAGGTTTCATTATAGAAATGTAGTATAAGAAAGGCACCAGACTTATTCTGCAATAGACAGACGGTAGATAGATAGATAGATAGGTAGATAGATGATAGACAAGATTTTTATGAGGTTGTTTTGCATATTTTGTGGAAATATCTCCTGGATCGAAATCAAGTCTTAAACCCACCATTAAAAGGACTCCGTGACAAACAGCTGACTCCATGCCCCCACGGACCCCCACTGGGACATTGTCCGGGCTGGACCATATCACGATGTATTGACTCGGTTCTGAGAAGGTTAGAAAGAATTGAGGCCTGAGTGGCAAAGTTAGAATGAATTTTAGTCAAATATGGATTTTCAGATGAAGCACGGACTATCTTAGCATTGTATGTGAATAAATAAACGACTTTGTTACAGAGACATGGGGAGCATCAGCAAATATAACAAAACAGTAACTACATTCCAGTTAACAAGAGCAAAGAGGTTAAAAAAGGGCCAGTGTTGGGGTACCTGGGGGGCTCAGTCGGTTGAGCGACGGACTCATGATCTCATGGTTCATGGGTTCGGGCCCTGCATTGGGCTCGGTGCTGACAGCTCAGAGGGTGGAGCCTGCTTCAGAGTCTGTCTCCTTCTCTCTCTGCCCCTCCCCCATTCATGCTCTGTTTCTCTCTGTCTCTCAATAATAAATAAACGTAAAAAAAATGTTTTTAAATAAAAAAGGGTCAATGTTGACGTAGTCTCTCAGAAAAATCTTCACAAAATTCAAGATGTATTATTAATAAAGCCTTGAAGTTAAAATTAGCACCACTTCTATACTCACTTGACTGCAAAACATCACTGAATACCAGCATCTCGGGTTCAGTAAAAATCGCTACCAGATTACACATACACCTTGATGAGGCATCGCCTGAATGCCGAACCGTCCAACCCTGTAAAACAAACCAGGAAACAAACAGCTGGAAAAACCTGGACTGACTAGGGGCGCAGGAGGCCTGCACACAGACTACACGCTGGGGGAGCACGTGTGCTGGTCCGTGGGTCGGGTGCATGAGCTCCAGGCAGGGCACGCTGCGGAGGGGCGGGACACGCTGCGGAGGGGGCGGGGCACGCTGCGGAGGGGGCGGAGCCACCACTGCCTTCAGAGAACACAGCAAAGCCCGCTCTGCGTCTCCTTGGGCGCCTGGGGGGCTCGGGCAGCTGAGCACCAGACTTTGGTCCCGGTCCTGATCTCAAGGTTCCAGAGTTCCAGCCCCCCGTCGGGATCTGTGCTGACCGCTCAGAACCTGGATCCTGCTTCTGGATTCTGTGTCCTCCTAAAAAACAAAACAAAACGAAAACGCATCTCATTTATTTCTCCCCAAACCCTTTGAGGTTGTGGATGTTCTTTTTTTTCCTTTAAAAACTGCTTTTTGGCCAATTAATACAAAGACACAGAAACTTGGTAATTATAGCATATGACTATATTTGTCATCGTACCTTTGTCAGGAGCTTATTTTTCCATTGCTAATGTCATTCAATATGCAAACCTCTCATTTCCACACCAATGATGTGGCCCCAAGAATCTGTGTAGTTACTGAAATTGGAGTTTCTGAGCTGGAAACCAGGTCCATGTGTACCGCCTGGCCGGCTAGGACTTCACCTTTGTGACGGGGACAGGAGAGACCCCAGAAAAGAGCTGGCCGCCTGGGTCCACGTCTGACGCTCACCTGCTGCACTTGAGCCATGTGCACCCCGGCCCCTGCCCCCTCCAGGTGCGGTGACAGACCTACAACTCACCGTGAGGAGCTTCTCCGTAAATACACACCCTATAAGGGCATTTGAGAATCTATAAAATGCCAGCGTATGTGATTTCATCAGTTGGATAATCGAGGGTAGAACACGCAGAAATCTTGGAAGTCTGACTGATCCTCCTGGAATATTTAAACTGATTAAACAAACCAGATAACTTAAAAATCCCTTCTGTATTTCAGAGTTTTATATACAACCCAATTTCTTGAGATACATACAAGTCTAATTATTGGGACAATGATTCTGTGAGTGAAGAAGTCTAATCGATGATAAAAGTTGTTGGTAGTAACAGCTCAGTCAATGATCTGCTGAAAGTTACAGGATCCATGGGAGTTTTAAGAAAGAATGGGCCTCAACTTAGAAATGCAACTTTGTCAAATAACAGTTAATGTGATTATCTGGCAAAGCTGTGGGGGGATCGCGGGCCCTTCTCCCCCACAAGAGAAAAAACTCATACTCTAATAAGAAAGAAGAGCTTTGGCATGGAAGCCAATTTGAAAGAAAGGAAAGCTTTCAAGACCAAAAATGTTTAGTCTAGATGCTGAGGTTTAGGCTCTGCCGCGCTCAGAACGTGTGACCCCTCCAAGTCAGTGAATCTTGGTAACAGTCTTCCCACTAGTCAGCGGGCACATGACGGGACAGTGCACTTAATTTACCGGGAGGAGCAACTGTCATTTCACATCACAGGGATGACACTAATGACGAAGAAGAGAGTCCGAGGTGCAGCGGCCGGGGGGTGGATGCGGATTCAGCTGCTCCTTGCAAGTGGGTCACAGGACACGGGTCTCCGATGGGCCACTAGTTCGAGGGGCCACACAGCTTGATGTCCTGGGCACCTCGATGCCACCGTCACACCCCTTTCCTTCCAGTCCTGCTTCCCCGGTCCCTGGAGTAGGAGTCTTATTGGTTCAGAGGGAAAAGAGGTCAGTTCCTAGAAGGCAACGAAATGTCAGAGGCCATCGACTTTTCCGGAGCCCGCCTTTGCGTGTTCTGGGCTAACTGCTTCTGCAGAAGAAGGTGTGCAAATAGCCTGGGGTGATGTGCGGAGGCAAAGCAGCTCCTCCTCTGAAGTGGGCTTCTCACTGCGGTCTGGGGTTTCTCTTTGAGAAAGTAAATAAGAATGTGCTCTTCTCTTTAATCAGTCTCGTCTTTTCCGCTTTGTTGGGATAAGTCTGTCCACGTAGGCTCCCCACCCCAGGCAGACCCACGCTGGAGGCACGAGTGAATTAATGATTCACCTGATGTTTCCCTAGCGCCAAGTGCCTGCTGGGCCCAGGCTGCTGCCCTCACCCCTCCGCTTTCCAGATGTCCCTACTGGCAGTTAGGACACGATGTGGTCAAGCCACTGGTGCAGACCAGCCCTGGGGGCCACCTGACGGGGTGCCTGGGGAGCATGCGCTCTGGAGAAGGGCAAGGCGACACCCAGTCTGGGCTCTGCCACCTGCTGGCCACGTGACTCTGGCCACAGACAATTTCTTTCCGTTTTCTCCTCTCTGTGCTGAGCATTTGTAGGACTTCAGGAAGAGGGAGGCTCATGCAGGTGGCAGCTCCCAGCACAGTGCCCTTAGCATGGAAATCAAGGCCACTTGTCCACATCCTGATCTGGGAGCGGGGAGGGAGGAAGGCAAGGGACGGCTCCTAAAGAGCTGGAAGTCTGAGCCTGTCCTAAAAGGGGGGCAGGAGGGGCCCGTGCAGGGGTGCTGAGGGGCGGGAGGAGGGGGAGGCTGTTCTCATCACGCACAGGATGGAAGGACATCTGTGGGTCCATGGCTGTGGGCACGTGAGGCTGGATGAGGGACAGGAGTCGGGGGGCAGAAGGGCTGGCCTGCCGCAGGCCCATGGTGCCCACTTCCGCCTGCGGTCCACCTGGGCACAGAAGCACACACCCCCTTCACGGCATCGATAACTTCAGGAGTTTGCGTCGATAGAGTCACTTCCGGGGGCTGTTACATGAGGAGTACTGGGAGCAGGAAGCTACCATGAGCCCAACAGCACCTTCAAATAAGCTGGTGATTAACTAGCTGACGAAGCCCCCCCATGTCATGGTCACGCTGTGTATTTTGTCAACAGTGAGAGGGACCTGGAGCCACCGGTCAGACGGCAGCTATTTAACTGGACTGAATAAACACTGATTGTTGACAGAGATTTTTATTTGGCCTGGCTGCCTCAGCTGCAGGATTTCTCAGAGACCCTGCATCAAATAATTTCTTACAACTTCTTGATGGAAACGTAATTAGGGAGTCGGTCCCCCAGTAACTGTCACCAGGACTGTCCCGGAACCAGACAAGACTTCGCTTATGAATACGGAAACTGGGGAGAGAAAAGAGCTGATGCAGGAAAAATAGGGGAATGTGTTTAATAAAATACGATAGTTAGCAGGTTTGCTCCTAGAGCCTTGCTGTAATTATCATAACTTACTACCAGGACATCAACTTTTCGGCTCAACAGAGATTTAAAAAAAAATCCGTGTCTGTGTAGAGCAGTTTCAAATATATCTATAGTAGTCCAGAACCTGATTCCCAGGAAAAGGCGTTGTTTGTTTGTTTGTTTTTGTCTTTGTTTTACTTTGTTACATGGACTCTGTGTTGTAAACCTGGGAACACACTAAGAGATTCTAAATCTGTGAGATTCTGCAAAGGGATGGACCTAAACACACACACACACACACACACACACACACACACACACACCCCACTATTACTTCCGAGGAGTGTAGCAGACTTACTATATTTACTGCGAAAAGCATAAATATTTGTCCACACTCACGCTGATTTTTCTAAATTAGAAAAAAGCAAACTTTAAGTTGAGACTTTTTAAGAACATGGGAACCCAGATATCTTTGGTTAGGTTTATGCCTAGGTATTTTATGGTTCTCGCAATTGTAAATGGGATTGATTTCTTGAGTTCTCTTTCAGTTGCTTCATTATTGGTGTATAGAAATGCAGCCGAATTCTGTGCACTGATTTTGTGTCCTGCGACTTTGCTGAATTCATGTGATAAGTTCTAGCAGCTCTTGGGTGGAGACTTTCAAACTTTCCATGTAGAACATTGTGTCATCTGCAAAAAGTGAAAGTTTGGTTTCTCCTTTGCCAATTTGGATGCCTTTAATTTCGTTTTGTTTTTTGCATGGAGGAGGGCCCTTGCTGGGAAGCGCACTGAGTGTCTTATGGAAGCAACGGATCATAGGAATCTACTCCAGAAGTCAAGAGCACACTCTATACACTATGTTAGCCAACGTGCCACTAAATTATATTTAAAAAGAAAACAACAAAAGGTAATTTGTAAAAGAAGAAGAACAAGAAGGAGAAGGAGAAAAAGAAGAAGAAGGAGAAGGAGAAGAAGGAGAAGGAGAAGAAGAAGGAGAAGAAGGAGAAGAAGGAGAAGGAGAAGGAGAGGGAGAAGGAGAGGGAGAAGAAGGAGAAGAAGGAGGAGAAGGAGAAGAATGTGAGAATCCAAATAAATCTTAGTGAGGACGTTCTGTTACTTTATAGAGTGACTGCGATCAAGTGTGCACATCCCAGTTGCACCTGTGCTTTTTACTAATACGCTTTAATTCACCTCATTTCTAGAGATCTCAGATTTGTGTCTTTTGCTGAGCACCTGCCCCTACCACCATTAACTTCTTCTTCAGAGGCCAAAATATCTTATAAAATCACTTCCACTGCGACACACAAAAAGTGAATACAATACATCGACATCATCCTGTGCGTGGAGAGAGGGAAGAGCACAGTGTCTCAGGAGACTTAGGAGCTCAGAAAGTAGGAGCCCTTGTTATTATTTGTATTAATGGTATTAAGGAACGGAGATGATTCATGTCAGATGGAAAGTAGAAAGTAGACAGCAAATTCGTATGATTGTTTATCTCAAAGGAATGGACCAAATTTTAGTAACATCAAGCCTAAGACATTGTTTTACGTAAGTCAATGTCACTGATTCCTCATTAACATAGGAACCTCTGCATATAACACATGTGAAGTCTTGGTAGAGCACAGAGTCCGAGGCACCCCCAGTTGGCTGGTGTAGTCATGTCCAGCCCCTGGTTTGTCGTCCCATGCCCCCGTCCCCAGTCATCCCCAGTCCCTGGTCCCAAGGGGAAACCCCCTTTCTCTGGTGGGGATCAGTGTGAGCCCCTGAACAATGGCGGGGGCTCCTTTCTCCCTGCAGTGGGGGAGGGAGCCCGGTTCTCCTTCAGTTTCCTTTTACCAAACACGTGTCACCAATGTCTGGTCTCCTGTGACTGACACACCGCAAGTGACGTGGATGTAGATAAAATGGCGGGAGGTCCCATTTTGGGGAAGCTTCTGTGTCGTGAGGCTCCTGCTTTTCTGCTCCAAGAGCATCCCATCCTCGCCCCCACTTGCACCTGCTTCTCTAGCCTCCCGAGACCCTCCAAGCCCCATTGTCTGCCCAGTAAATGTCCTGATTGCAGTGACCCACAGCCAGCTTAGAAGTCCAACTAGTAGGTGTCCGTGAGATGTAAAAATCCTGCCCCTTAACATGGCCCAGCCCTGGGAAGTCTCCGTGACAAGTTGTTTCTTTACTGACAACATGGCCTTCACCCTTCTTTTCTCTCCCTTGCCCTCTCCCTCACTCCCTCCCTCTCCCTCCTTCCCTCCCTTCCTCTTCCTCCCGCCCTCTCCCCCTCTGTCTCTCTCCCTCTGTCTCCCTCCCTCTCTCTCCATTCCTTCCTGTTTCCCTCCATCTTTCCTCCTCCCTTTCTCTCTCTCCCTCACCCCTCCCTCTCCCTTTCTTCCTCCCTCCCTCGCCCTCTGGCCCACTTCCCTTCCATCACATCCGGGGTACTATGGCCAAGACCCCCCCGTGGGTCGTTAGTGATCTCTCGGTGGGCATGTAAACCTCATCAGAGTTAACAATGCCCCTCAGAGGCTCTGTTTTCCAGGACCAGGGGTGGTCTGTGCATGTAACTCTCTTTCAAGGACTCTGGCCTATCCATCCTTCTGTTCCTCCCAAAATACTGTGCCCGATGATCCTGGGGGGCCACTATTTCTGCTCCTAATTCAGTATTTCAGACTGATTTGCTAACCAACCCATAACTCTCTGTCCTCAAGCCTCAGGACTCTGAGTTACAAGCTACAGAAATACAACCTGAAGTTAGCTTACGGGGAAACCGGAGGAGCTGGGGTGCCTGCGTGGTGTGGGTGACTAGGAAATCCAGAGCTAGAGAGCATGTGGGTGCCCGCATGCTGTTGGCGTCCTAATAGTGCCCTCAGGGACCTCCGTCCTGTCCCGGCCCAGCCCTGGGCTCTGTGCACACACACCTGACTCTGGGGCAGAGTCTGCCAGGGTTTCCTGCCAGAGACACTGCTGCCCATCCCAGAAGGACCTCGTCACCAGAGGGACACGGAGTTATACTAATGAAGACAGTGAACTCAGAAGTCCTGTGGCAATATTTTGGGGGAAACATGGGAATCAAAATCTTTTCAAGACTAATACCATGAATGTCTGAAAACACATGCGCAGCTAACACTGGACTATAAGGGATTGATCTTTTCCATTTCAAATTTTATGTATGCCTCATAAAATAATTTCATCTTTCAGAAGGAATCTGGTTTTGTATGTGACCGCTCCCATCAGTGACTCATGGGCACGATTCTTTTTTGCTTGCTATTTGATAACATTTTTTTTATCCAATGTCATGAAAATATTCTAGACGAGAACAATTCTAGAAAGAAACTTGGTCTTGGTTTTGGTTTCTGTGTTTGCTTGTGTGAAAATAAAGAATCCTAGGTTGTAGTACAACCAACTTTTTTAATCTTTAGGATTTCAAGACACTTGAGAAAAAGTTATCTTTTCATTTAATAACACACTTTCCCCTGCAGAAAGAAAAAAATAAAGTGGTGTCCTGAGTGGATTGGCTTCCACAGCTATTCTTTCTGGCCCTGCGGGGACACAGGATTTTGTCAGTGGGGAATCACTGCCATGTGATACTCCAGGACCTTCCGGCCCGTCCGTGATCCTCTGAATGATGCTGTACGCCTAGATGGCTTCTCTGGACTGGGGACTGGCACCAAATCGATGAGGCGCCCAAACTGGGGAGCGAGGTGGCCCAGCACGGAGGGCTGTGATGCGGCCACCACGCTGGCTGTGATGCTGAGCGCGGCTCAGGGGCCACACACCTGCAGCCTCCCCTCCCCAGTGCTAACTGGTTATGATCTGTCTGGCCTCGGATATTGAGAAATGCCCGAAGACTGTGCACGAGCAGTCCCTTCCTCCCGACAGCACAGCCGTCAGCAGGTGCACAAGGCCCCCAGAGGGGAGGGAACAGCAGAGGGCTCACCCAAAGCACTGGCTTGCAGAGAAGCTTCTGGAGACTGCCATCTGTCCCTGCCACCTCTCTGCAGAGAGGGGTGATGTCAAGCTTTCAGTTACCTCCTGACCCTCTGGAAGGAAGTGCGGTTTTGTCTCGTTACTTAGCCAAAAAACAAACAATGAGAGCTTTCCTTTCAAGGTATTTACTGAATTGGAAGTCTCTCTTCCATGCTCTGCCAATGGTGTGAGCCAAGCACTTGTGGGGGCACCAAGAAACGGCTCCCTTGTTGGCGCCAGGGGTCTGCAGACACGTGGGAATACGCTTCAGGGCGCACGCATGCTTCCTTGGCTGGAGCCTCACGTTGCAGGACCACCCATGTCCACCCACCTGATGTGCAAGAGCTTTCTAAGGTCTTAACAAGCCAACAGCATGTGCGCTACAGAAGTGTTTTTCTGGAAGGAGGGTCTTCTCCCCACTTGAATGAACACGTCCAGCCACAATGAACCCAGCACCCCGTTAGCAAAATGATTTCACTCATGTTGCCGATGGCCATGACGGCCTCGCTGGGCGCAGTCCGAGGATGCCGGGCCTCGTGCATCTTGTCCACACCGGGGGCCCGACCCCGCGTGGCCTCCAGCGCCGCCCCCACCTGGCGCATGTCAGAATCCCACTCCGGGCATGTTTTGCTCTCATCTGTCCCGCAGTGACTCCTTTGACTCCAAAGACTTTGACACTGGAATCAATAGCTCAATTTTTTCCCCATTCAATTTCTGAGGGAAAAGAGCGGGAAAGGGTGGCAGGGTGATGTACTGTTCTCTCAGGGGTCTGCCGGCTGGGACACGCTCAGTGTTCTTGGGGTGTGCTTTCCTGTCACTGCAGGCAAAGGAAAATGTCCACACCTTTTGTCTCTTGTGGCGAGAACTGTGTCTCTCTTGACCGTGACGCTCTGTCCTCCACGGTGTAATTGTGCCCGCACCCGTCTCCCTGAGGACGCCAGCGGCTGCCAGAGGGCAGGACTGTTGGCATCTCCATATAAAACTTAGTCTCCCAGAGTTCCTAAAATATGGGGGGTCACTAAGTAGTTGTAGGATTTTTGGCCGGTAATGTTCTCATCCCACCAAACTAGGCAGGGTGTCCAATGATCACAATACATTCATACATTATTCTTGGAAAATGACACACTCTTTTCCTTCTATGAATGGTTTTTCTCCAAATGTGGTGCTCATGAACATCTTCTCAAGGTTTCTGGAGGGAAAAATGAATTTCCAGACACATGATCAGCTGGCCATCAAGGTTCCAGTGTCCCGTGGCTGTTTACAGCAGGGAAGCCAAAGAGTTTGAAATCGAGGCATTAAAACCTACTCTATTGTTTTTTGTTTTTGCTGTTAGGAAGTAAGAAGTCACCTTCCACAGTTAATTTCATGGATTAGGATTACTATTATTTGTTTGAGAGACAGAGAGAAAGAGAGAGAATCATAAGCAGGCTCCAGGCTCAGCACAGAGACCCACATGGGGCTTGATCCCACAACCTTGAGATCACGACCTGAGCTGTAATCAAGAGTTGGGCACTCAACTGACTGAGCCACTCAGGCACCACAAATGGATTAGGATTATTAAAGTCACCAGATCAACAGCTGTCCAAGCAGTTGGGGAGGGTCTGGCGCTCATGATTGGACACACTCTCTGCCCCTAAACACTCCCGTCGGTCTTTCAGGGCTCTGTGTCCACAGACAGGGAGCCTGGGCCACGCTGGGGCTCATGTTCATTTTTCTTAGATGGTGTGAACTGATTTCCAAGGAGGATACTGTTCCCAGTTCTTCCTCCTCTTCCTCCTCCTCTTCCTCCTCCTCCTTCTCTCCTCCCTCTTCTTCCTTCTTTTGTTTCTTCTTTTGTAGCTGCTATGGTCATCTTTTATGTACTATTTTGTAAAGCGGGTTTGTTTTGGATTTTTACAACCACGGCCAGATGTCAACCACATTGGTTTACGGTTTGCTGTGGGCCAGTGATGACGATGTTGAGAGGCAGAGATTCACTCCTTAATGCTTGTTACTTTCCTGTAGAATGGGTTCATTATTAAGGTCCACTTTTCAATAGAAGACTGAGAACAGAGGTTAAACACCATGTTCAGGGACACACAGCAAGGAAGTGGTGGAACTGGGCACAGCCACTTCCTTCTGGATGATTTTGGAAGGGAGTTCTAAGCAAACGGGTCTCCCTTTCCTGTGCCATCGGTCCCGTTAGGGTGCTCTGTGCCGCGTGGTGAGCATCGGTGATCAGCCCCACACCCTGGAGATGGGAAGGTGGGACCTGGGCAGAATGCAGGGAAGACATTAGGGAATGTCTTTCCTTGGATTTGGGGACTCACCAGATTCCAGAAGGGAGGGTTCATTGCTAACAGCCTACAATTTGTCTGATAAGAGGATGGGAGTGAACGTGTTCCACACCAGCTACACCGGTCAGGAACTTGATGGCTAATAGGGACAATTCTGCTCTTCCTTGCATGGCAAAGCCTGGGCAGTCTCGAGCCTTCCTGCCCATGTTGGAGGCTTTTGCACCTTGTTGAGGCCATGTGACTTTAGGAATAGAGGAAGGGTCACCGGAAATCATGACTTTAGGTCACAGCTGCAGTGGGTGCCTGGAGGAAGCCAGCAGCCACGCGAGGGGAGCTAGGCTGCATCCCACCGTCAGGGGCTCAGGGCCGTTCTGCAATCACATGGTCAGGGGTCAGCTTTCATCTGATAGGAGATGCATCTTTTATTACCGTGCCCAGGAAACTGTCCTGGGCATATAAGGTTGTCACAATAAGAAACACTAGAATTTGAGAAAAAACATGAGTGCAGCTAAATCGAAAAAGCTTAGCTCATGTCTAAGTTACTCTTTTAAATCATTTAAGCCGCTTGCCAGTGGTCTGCGTTTCTCAGATCAGTCTTCTGATTCCATCAGGTACAGTCTTTGTGTGAGTGCTTGTGTCTGTGCGTGTGTGTGTGTGCACGTGTGTGATGTGAAGATTTAGAAACCCTTACTCGAGTCCAGATTTCATAAAACCTCAATGACATGTCTTTGTGTCACTATTTTCACGTGGTTTCAAGCTTCTTGACCCAGAGATGCGGATCTCCTACCTTGGGATTTGAGACCTGGGGAAAGGAAACGAGTTCGTTGGAAGTCGTGGATCTGGGAGATTTCTACCTGGAGCCTCTTCACAGACCTGGACTGGGACAAACGCTCCCTTTTGGGCTCTGTGCCACGCGGTCGTTGCTTTGCAGGCCGGTCTCACTCTTAAACCACTTTCGGCTGCACTAGTTCATTTTCTTTTTAATTCAGAGAATGATTTTGAAGTACAGAAAAAAAATCCAGAGAATGAAATAACAAACAGCCAAGTTTTCACCACTCAGAATTAATGGCACTGTGTCATATGTTTTTCTTAAAAAAAAAAAAAAAGCCCTAAAGTCAGGCCCCAGCGCGCAGGCAGCCCCTCCCTCTTCGCAGGCGAGGAATGCACAAAGAAGAGGGCTGACCTGTTGATGAACAGCAAGCATTTGTCCTTCCCTCTTCTCCCGTCTTCCTAACGTGGGCCTTGCCCCTCCTGTTTAGCTTTTAGACCAGGCTGCTGGCAGCTGAGAAGCCCCAGGGGTGGGGATGGGGGCTCTGCTATCTATGGAGACCCCAAGGCAAGTGATTCCGAAGAGAATTCCCCAAAACACTGAGCTTGATGAGTTTTCCCTTGGCTTCTCTGTTTTCTCCCCCAGGCAGACTCCCCTTACACAGGCGTGCTTCAGAGAGACCCGCTGGGCCTCGTCTCAGGGACGCTGTGGGACCAGCATCTGGGGAAGGACGGTCCAGCTTGGTGACGTGATGCCCGGGAGTCTAGAAGGCGGCCGGTGGGCGTCAGGGCAGGGAAACGACCGCAGAGGAGCTCTGCACACACAGTGCTGGCGTCTCCACCGAACAGAAGAGGAGGAGTAAGTAACCTTCTTGGAAAGACAGCTCCTCCTGCTGAAGGTGGGTGCAGACCCGGAGGGTCAGGTGACCCGAGCAGGAGGCAGAAGCAGGCAGAGGGCTGGTGCCCAGGGGCCTAGTTAACGCGCCCCCGTCACCCCAGTGCACCGACTTTGGCCCGCCCCACGGCTGAGACCACGACGGCCCCAACAAAGGGAAGAAAGAAGCAGCGTGTCCAGGAGCTCCCGACTCAGCTCTAAGTCCTGGGCCCTGCTGACGAATGTCCCTTCAGGTGACTCACCAGCAAACACCCATCCCCACTTCCTTCCCTGTCCACCCTGCCCCTAAGTAAACCAACAAGGACAAAACCTGCGCCTACGGGGAAATCTGGGCCCAAACCCTATAAGCCGGGCTCTGCTGTGGGTGAGGAGGGAGGGCAGCAGAGGCAGAGCCTGCTGCCCTGGGGCGGGAGGGGGGGGGGAATCGGGGCCACACCCCCATCTGCCTGCGGTCTGCTGACTTTTTATCTCGGCTGATCGCTGACTGCTATAGTTGATCTAAACCCTGAAGTTGTTAGCACCGAAGTTTTTCTCCGTTTCCGTAAAATCCAAGTGAGTAATTGAAATCGTCCCTACCGTTTTGAACTTTCTGTGGGGAGCGAAGCCCAGCAGCCCATCTGTTGAGAAAATTTTTGAAAGACACGGAAGGTACATTATTCTTAGCCAAAAGGATTTCTCTTGGTATTTGAAATTGTTCTCAGTCTTTCATCCTTTCTTCCCTTGGCCTCCCCAGGCCCCATGTTGTGACCATATGCCCAAGATACACATTGGATGTTTTCCCTTTGCTTTATATTAGGCCGTGGCAACTCTTGAGCAGCTCCCCGAGTCCCTTTCTAATCGGAGTCCAGCTTGTTCTATATAATAAAGTAAAGTCGAAATAGATAGATGCCTGTTTCCACTATTTCACTATCGGTGCATAGGTGGAAATAGATGGGGAGATTACATAAGTACCGTAGGCATAAACAGCTGTGTTGTTGGCAGGGGGCATTGCGCTAACCATTTGTACCAGCCCATTCTACCACGTATGAAGGCTGGTGTCTGTGTCCAGGACCCCCATGCGGTTAGGAGATGGCCGGTGAGATGGCCCGGCCGCAGTTGGCCAGACCCCGGAGTTTTCTTCTCCTTTATCACCTCTATCGCCTATGTTTGTTTGCCTTTTAAATTTGATTCCTGATTTTGGGGGATCTGGGTGGCTCAGCTGGGGAAAGGTTTGACTTCAGCTCAGGTCATGATCTCATGGTTCGTGAGGTTGAGCCTGTGTATCGGGCTGCATATTGAGATCTCAGAGCCTGGAGCTGCTTCAGATTCTGTGTCACCCTCTCTCTCTGCCCCCCTCCATTCACTCTCCGTCTCTCTCTCTCCCTCCCGAAAATAAACATTACAAATTCTTAAATAAATTTGATTGTGAATTTCAAGCAAGCTATTCATGGGTTATGAGTTCATTTGATGAGATATATAATAAATTTGCAAATTCTTCTCATTTCCTCTAATCAAAGTATTTCAGAAAGTTCGAGCATATGTATAATAGTACAAATTCTGATTATGTTCAATTTAAATGTTAAAATAGACAAAAGTTTCACAGATATTAATAGACAGAATTAAATATTCATTACTTTTTATTTTCAAAAAACTTTGGTGGAGTTATGTATAGAATTATAATAATTGAAGAATATTCCATAGATAAATATAGCACTCATTCTTTAGCCAGATTGCCTTTTGGACTTCATGAAGAGTTTCCCCTGTTAGTGGTAAGAACTTTAGATGCTGAAGTTCTGTTTTACACATGGTGTCTTGTTAACTCAAGCAGCAGCAGCAGTGAGTTCACAGGGTTCTGATGATGCTTCTCCTAATGACTGTAGATCTACAGAGAAAGCTTGGAAACTGATGCACCCAAGCGGTCATGGCTTGTCTATTGCTCCAGCACTGAACAGTGTACCATCATCAGCAACACGTGGAGTCTGGGAAAGTCGCTGAATTTCACCCTTGCTCACAGTTCAATTCCATACCCATGCATGGAATTCCAACCCGCTGTCAGGTACAATAGGAAATGCCAGTGACCATAGGCTCCTCCCCCTACCCAGGCTCTTCTTCCAAAGTGTCTTCCCCTTCTCCCTCCTGCCTGTCCACCTCTGCCTTTTGATCCATCTCCACTTGCCTCTGCCTTCTTGTTCTGCACATCTGACTTCCCAGGATGCTATGGGCACGTCTTCCCCTCACAGAGTAAAAGTTACTCGAGAAAGGATGACACTAAGTAAAATGATTGACCTTGATGATTGAAACCAACTTAAAATGGAGTTGAAAGCATGCCTTACAAGGTCCCTTCATGTGAATGGTCTACATATCAAATCCTTCACTGGTTGTGTGTATGTGGGCAGGTGTCACGGCCGTAACACTTCGGAACAGAGAGCCGCCTTGTCAGGATGGGGAGGCTGTGGTTGTGAGTGCAATGTGCTCTTACATAGCTGCCCGTGCTCAGGGTCCCACCAGTAGGTAAACAATAGCAGCCTTTCACTAACCCCACACATTTTTGGATTTTTTTTAATGCCCATTCATATGTAATTAGAAACTGTGTCTGGAAGATCCCAGCCTCTTCCAGCATCAACGTGTCTTACAATTCACTCTGCTACGGAGACTCTGGGTCCCTGTAGTCATGAGCTGGGGATTGCCAAGGTGAAACATCTTTTCTTTTTTTAAAGTTTATTTAATTTGAGAGAGGGAGAGGGAGAGAGAAAGAGAAAGAGAGAGAGAGATAGAGAGAGGGAGAGAGAATCCCAAACAGGCTCAACACCATCAGCGCAGAGCCCAGCATGGGGCTCAAACTCACGAACACCAGATAATGACCTGAGCTGAAATCAAGAGTCAGACACTTAACCAACTGAGCCACCAACGTGCCCCAGCGAAACATCCTTCCTAGGAGAGGGCCTCCCTTCCTTCAGTCCCAAAGACCTGCCCTAATTCTGCAGCTACAGCACATCACCAGAGGGTGAAGTCAGCCATTATAACAGAGTCTGAGCACTTCTGTACGTTGCCAAGAAAAAGAATAAGTACATCCCAAACCAAATCCACTTCTGCTCCTGAACGGCCAGTCTTGACTTTCAAAGCACCAACTGACCAGATTCATCTCCCTTTGTTGTTATCATTTTTGGCTTCGTCATCTTGGGGTCTGACTCTATTAACTCATTTTAGTTTCCTTGGCAATGTGCTGACACCACACCAGCAACCATGAGTGACAATGGCACACTGTGGGGAGCCCCCTTATTTAAGGTTCACACAGTGCTTGGCAAGTGACCATTGTCGCCATCCCCAGCCTAGGGGCCAATGGCAACAGTCCCATGTCACCTTTAGACACATCCAGCCTCTATAGAAGCTAGAGAACAGGGCTCAAAATGTTTCTATTTATCACTGCTTTGGATAATACATGTGATGTGGCTGATTCTCCGTGGTCTTTCTAGGTCTCCTGGTGACAGTGTGACCTTCAGTGGGGATGGGCCATCCATCATGTTTGAACGTTTCACTTCGTTCCACACTTATTTCATTTTTGCAAGGAAATCTTTGTCCACAGCCTTGTTTATGACTCATGAGAGAGCTTTGATTGGTGAACTTCCGTAGGTCATGTGAGACTAGCTAGGGGAAGAGAGAGCACCAGCTCAGTGCCTCCCAAATCAGGGGTGGATGGTCATCTAGTAAACTTATCTATCATTTTCCAGGCAAATAAAATGATTTACTTTTACTATATTTATAACAGAACCAATGACTATATTTGCACAACCGCCTTCCTAAAAGGAATCTAATGAATTTCCTTAGCATCATAGAGACTTTAGATCTGTCCACATCAGTAACGTAGAACAAAATTTGACCTGAGAATTTTATTTGGTCTAATATACATCATGACTTGGAAACATTGGCCGCTGACTCTTCTAAGTTTCCAAATAGAGAACATAACCCTCTAGGCCGATGAGAATTTTCTCACAGCTTCCTCATGTCTTGCAGGATCAGAAATGGAAAGCATCTAGGAATCAACGAAGAAGTCAGCAAACAAAAATCTTTACTAAACGCCAGATTAAAATGAATTTTATGATCACTTACTAGCCTTAAAAATAATAAAAATGACTGATTTGGAAATGCGGTCACCTGGAGGTTTGAACACAAAGGGTTTGTCTCCAAATATTTAGCTCTAAGTGCGGCCTTTGGGAAGTGGTCTACAAATGTCAGTTGTACCCACTGATTAGCGGTGTTGTTAATTTCACCTTTGTCCTTACTGATTTTCTACTTATTAGAGAAGATTTTTAACCTCATTTAAATTTATTGAATAACTATATTAACTTTTAAGAATGCTTGTTTTTCTTCAGTTTATAGTTTTTAGAAGTTCACAATTATTATTATTATTTGTACATTTTGGAAGTTTATAAATTTCCTAGCAATTTATCTATTAATCAAAATCTTCACAGTCATTACCCTACAACTGATATTTCCCCCAAAATAAGCCTTTTATCTTTTCTCTCACTTTACTTGAATCCACTGATTGTTTACTGATGCCAGTTAGTTTTGTTTATAGTCTACTTTTCAAGAAGTATATATATGAGTTGATAAATTTGAGCACCTACACTACTATTTTCTTCATGTAGTATCTGCAAATTTAAATTTAAGAGAAAATTTGATTAAAACATTGAATTTGCACTAAATTAAATATTCTGTAACCAGATAGTCCAGTTGGTATTTATACTGTGACATCACCTATTTATTCTGTCCGGAGATATGAAGATAACCTTGTTAATCACAGATTTACATTATTTTCTTTATTATAAGCATAAACTAGACTTTTGAACTGACTTCAAGTAACATCACAAACAGTTCACTGTCATTTGGAGGCCTCAGGAGATAGATTTTATACCAAATTATGCTGTTTGGTGCCCTGAGTAAATTCAAACTCTGTTGAACTTAGTTTTACCTGCAGACCTATGATCAGTTACCACTGGGATTTAGTGAAGGCTGTGAGCTAATGTAGATGGATAGATAATGTAGCAAATTTAATACCCTTTACACGCAATAGTATTGCAACAGAGAACACTCACCTGTTTCTTTTACTGGAGAAGTTATTTTAGCCATTATATTCCATACGCTTATGAATCTTGACACTCTAGGTGGTTTTGTTGTTTTTAATAACGTAATTCTTACTTTCTTAAAATTTACCCTAAGTAATATATGAACAATTTAATTCAATTGTTAAATATCGAATATTATCAAGCATTTCAAATATTTATATAGTTTAACAACTTTGTCAAAGGTAGTTTCCTATTTATAAATTCTATTTAGAATATTAGCTATATGTTCACAGTTGAGAAATTACACATAAAACAAGTGTTTGCCAGGTCTGAAGCTGTCCTTTAAAAACGTTCTTTTGGGAATAATATTTGGAGGTGGTCTCTTTAATTAAATTAATCGCAGAGTTCTCCGGTGTCTCTGGATCTTCCTCCCATCCTGGCAGAGTTACACTGCACAACCCTGCACCATGAGGCACAAAACCTTCCGAGCTGCTGCAGCGTTACACCAGGTGGAGACCCATCCTCCGCAAGCCTCTGCTCCTACCCCTCTAGAACACGCCTGGCCCAGCCTGACTAGCTCTAAACCATTGTGCCGTGAAGGGAATGTCTCGCTGGCAAATGTCTAATGACCTGCTCACTGGACAAAGCCCAGTTCTTAGTGTTGGCCGAGTCTCTGTGGTGTCCACACCCCCTCCGCAGTCAGGTTCGATGGCCCGTCTGTGAACACGGAGCAGAAAGATGGGAAGGTGGGAAGAGGGTACACAATAGAATCTCCTGAGTTGGTTGGTGCCAGATTCTTTTTTATTTTTCTTGAAAAAAGACAAAGAAACTATAATGACTTGTTTGTCTCTGTACCATGTTCATCCTCTTGAGTGAGAGGGATAGCTCTAGGAATTTTCCTTTCTATGTGTAGAATGTTTCATTGTACAATGCTAGTAACTAGACACTCGCACGCAACATTTGTTAACAAGACCTAAGTGCTTGCCAAATACCTTTGAGCTCTTTATATTACTTCGGGACT
The DNA here is from genome assembly GCA_004023845.1 of Helogale parvula. NCBI lineage: Eukaryota > Metazoa > Chordata > Mammalia > Carnivora > Herpestidae > Helogale > Helogale parvula. Next base: position 214,259 of record PJEM01002219.1, read on the forward strand.
GCTCTGTCACCACGCCGTGCTTTAAGGTACACATGCATGTTTTTTTTCTCCTGGACATGATGTTGTAATTCCTGTGCCATCGCTGATTTCAATAGGACCAAACACTTGGGAAACCATATTCAGGAAGCCAAGTCATCTGCACTGTGTCAGTTTTCTCTAGAAGGAAAACCTTAGTGTCAAATGGAATCTCCCAGGACGACGTCCCGTTTGAACATTGGCAGTAGACCATTGTCCGGGAAAAGAGAATATCATCTTATATTTTGTGTTTTGATGGTTTAAAAACTGGAGATGCTGAAAAATAAACATAAAATGAAATAAAATAAATATTTAAAATAAAAAATGGAGATGCTGGAGAGCTCTAGGACGGGGCTCTCCATGCGGGGAAGGGACATGATAGCCCAAGATCTAGGACTGAACAGTATCTATGTTCCGTCTCTCCTTGAGCCTCTCGGCCGGACCGTGAGCCGGAAATGAGTCACCCAGAACTGGAACCTCTGGGACCCGAGTCTGGCTGGATTGTGTGTTCATCCAATTTGACCATGTGGGAGAGGGACTGACCCTCTTTCACCAATAATAGTGAAAACGCATGTGGGCCTGCATTTCTGGGCTCTCAGGTAGCTGTGGATAATGTCGCTGAGACACAGGCGGCAGAGTCTTAAGTGACATGACACCTCCTCACTGTTCTCTCTTTGGGTGTGAACGGTTGACTCCCACAGGTTTTGCACTAACACTCAGAGCCCTTAGAAATTCAGGGAAGATGGCAGCCAGGGGGAAGATTGGTTAGAAACAATGTAACAGTCAATGTATTTTACAAAATAGTTCATGATGATTACATTTGACAGTTTCATACTGTTAAGTGGGAAAATTGGAGTACTACTTAGTTATCAATTTGATAAATGCATTGTGATTTTTCCTACAAATATGTATGCTTCATAATTGCATTTTTTTCTCTTTACAACTAAGGTTGCAGAAACCAGGGCATTGCAGACACCAGATGAGTCCCGAAAGGAGTCCAATGATGCACTGCAGCCCATCCTGGACCGTGTTCTTCCTTCTCTTTGGGTTTAGTCAGAAGCTCTGATGTAAGGTCCCCTCCACATGAGGATCATTGATGGCAAAGTATTCACATAATCCCATGAGAACAGACCCAAAGGTGACTAAGAAATATGGCTGGCTATAACTGTGATTAACCGCCTGATTAAAAACGGTTCAGAAAGCATGCAGAAGCAGACGAGGAGTGTGCATGAACTTTAGAGCACAGGATAGGTGTGGACATGACCTCCTCAGAGAACGAGGTTTTAAAACGAACTTTCTTGGGTGCCTGGGTGGCTCAGTCAGTTAGCATCTGACTTCAGCTTGGGTCATGATCTCACGGTTCGTGGGTTCGAGCCCCACATTAGGCTCTGTGCGGTCAGCTCAGAGCCTAGAGCCTGTCTTCAGATCCTGTGACTCCTTCTCTCTCTGACCCTCCCCTGCTCACGCTGTCTCTCTCTCTCTCTCTCTTTCTCTCAAAATAAATAAAAGCATTAAAAATTTTTTTTAATTAAAAAAATTTAAAAAATAATAAAATAAAATGGACTTTCTTTAGGGGTCCCCTGGGTGGCTCAGTCGGTTAAGCGTCTGACTTCAGCTCAAGTCATGATCTCAAGGCTCGTGATTCAAGCCCCGCATCAGACTCAGTGCTGACAGCTCAGACCTGGAGCTGCTTCGGATTCTGTGTCTCCCTCTCTCTCTGCTCCTCCCTGACTCATGCTCTCTCTTTGTCTTTATCAAAAGTAGATAAACATTAAGAAAGTAAAATAAAATAAAATAAAATAAAATAAAATAAAGCAGACTTTGTTCAGGTCAGAGTTCTCTTGGGCAGAATGCCGTTTTTCCTTTCCTTTTTTTTCATGTAATCCACTGCCTCCTACACTCCCCTCCAGTTTTAAACAAGATTAAAGGTCACTTTTTTTTTATTTCAACAGAAATGGCCACCCACCACTTCTGACCCACATTGTCCTGGAGATCTGCTGCTCACAGACTCAGTTTGGGGTTAGACATCATGGCTACATTCCGATCAATGGGATGGGTTCACTTTGTCAGCCTGAGGAGAGTCAGACCCAGACAAAGTGTCGAAAGGAATGAAGACAGAGAAAGAGGCCTTTCAAATATGCAGTAACAGGACAATTGTGACAACTGTGGCCACAGCCCAGGTCTCCACTGCGTGGTGTCTGTCTGTCCTTCCTGGACACCTGTCCTCAGTGGCTCCGACCCAGCTGCTCCTTCCTCCTGAATCAATCTTCTGGAAGATGCCTCTTCCTCTCCTCCTCTCCTCTTTCTGTTTCTTTGGACCAATCCCCTTCTCATGGAAAAGTACAGTATAAACCTAACACACAAAGAAATACAATCAGATAAAAATTATCGTGGAAATAGGTTTTGGTCTCCCTGGTCCCTGGTCTTTTTTTTTAAGAAGCAATGCCCAGCTATTTGTCACTCTCTGGGTCATGTTGAGTCTCTAGCAGTAGGTTTATGTACCTCGCCCCACCCCCACCCCTAACCATAATGAGGGGCCAGACACCCTCTTGCTTAGGGAGCTAGTTGTTGTGTTTTTCTAGCGTAAGTTCTAAGCACATCTTGGGATGGATGAGATTTATATAACAGTATTCCAGGTTAAAATTGGTCCCGAGTTTGAATTTCCGGTGCTGCTTTGCCACAGGCAGGAAGCTCTGCAGAACAGAGGCTCCATCTGGAGCTGATTTGCGCTCACGGCCCTTCCCCAGAGTGCAGACCCAAGTGCAGGGACGGGAGGGGAAGGCTCCCTTTCCTTTCTGTGGTTGCTCAAAACTCCGCGCTTCTTCTCGCTCCTTGTGATGGTGGCAGCCAAGATGACGCAGCCTTTCAATTCCTTGTCAGAGACCGGATAGTTCGGGTCCCAGCTTCAGGCAAGCTTTTCAAAGCACCATCTCACTCCAACAGTGACGCCCGTGGCTGCAATGTGTCCCACGCCAGCCCCAGGTTCCGAAGAGGTAGAGATATAGTTTCATACCATTCCCACCCCTACAGTTCATTTTCCAACCCTCTTTACTCAACTCTGCTCTTCAGGGTGAGCACCAATGAACCAGAAGAAAGCAGGCAGACCCTGCTCTAGAAAGCGCAGCAGAAGTGGCCCGGGGCTGCTCGGGGAGGGCAGCCTTCCTTCCTGGGCCACGCGGTAACAACACCATGCGGCAGGTGTTCTTATTTTGCAAGGCACCCTCAGGAAGAGACCAGGCGCCTCTCATCATGAGTGTATATCAAGATCAGTATTTGTGCCGCTGCCACACTGACCACAGGGAAGATCCCTCGACAGAGACAAGTCAGTTTCCGCGAGAAGAAACGGGGGGTGCACTTGCCCTTTAGGGAACCTGTGGTGGAATAAGTGACTTGTCTCCCAAGAGGAGGGAGTGTTGGCCTGGGACGGGCAGCATGTCCCCACCCAGACCTGTCCCACAGGACAAAGCCTGTTTCTCCTTTCACCGTCACAGGAGCCAGGCAGGGGGGATGTTCCTGTCATCTTGGTTTTCCCCTGAGAGACCCGAGGAAATAACAAACACCACCCAGATGAGAATACGCCACAGCTGTTTATACAGAACTCTCTACAGCAAGGAGGTCAGCCATCATGACTTGCGTTAGAGCAGAGACTTAAAGGCAGAGGAATGAGAAGACCTTGTAGTTAGAAGAAGAAGGAGAAGGAGGAGGAGGAGGAGAAGGAGGAAGAGGGGAAGGAGGGGATGGAGGGGGAAGAAAAAGAAGAGGAAAAAGAGGAGGAAGGAGAAGAAAGAGGAGGAAGGAGAAGAAAGAGGAGGAGGGAGAGAAGAAAGGAAAGTTCCAGGTGCGTCTGACTGAAGGCAGATGGCGGGGAAGCCGTTGGCAGAAGCAGGAAGTAGACCGTACTTCAGGGGGTGCAGGTTTTACGCTGGGGCACACGTTTGGCTTCCTCTGGTTGGTCCTGGGTTGGAGGCAGGGGCAAAGGACAGAGGATCACCGCACAAAGCAGGGCTTCCATGGGCCGCAGGCTGCAGGGAGTGTGCTGGGCTCCCAGGCTTGTGCATCAGGACTGTACTTCCACATATGGCCTGGCCTCGGTCCACACTTTCCATTCATAGATGAAATCTTCAAATTCATGTGGTTTCTTCTTAAAGTCAACAAAGTTCTGCTGTTTGAACTGAAGAACTTTTTATTGACCCACATAATAGAGGCAGATACACACCCAGGAAGCACTCAGTATTCAGTGCTGCTGTGAGGATGACGTCCAAGCCTCAGGGGCTGGGCAACCTTTCCTGAGGGTGCCCGGGACCAGTTGTGTTCTCCTGGGGTTGGTGCGGATCAGAAAGCACGAAGTCTGGAATCTAGGATGTTGAGACAGAGCAGTCGGTGAATCTCCAGTGTGTCTGTAAAAATGCACAAGACAACCACAGAGAGAGGAATGATGTAAGAAGAACAGAAGCAAAGTGATCTAGAATGCTGACAGTCTTCGAGTTAGAGGACACATTTCTAAGAATCGTGGAGCCAGGGAGCCTCGTGGCACAAGTCAACCACCCAGGGTTAGAGGAAGCTGGAAACACAAGGCCAGGGACACTCTTTTCTAGTGTGAACAGAGCAATGGATTCTAGCAAACCCGGTTGTACAGTGTCGACGGTGAGCGTACGTGTCCTCATCTGCTTGTAAAAAATGGGATCATTTCATCCAGCTTGCAAGTAACTGTTCCTTCTTCCATGCGGCCGGAGAGTCCCTGCTAGCCTGTTCTCATGGCCCGTCTTGTGGGAACCATTCCCTGGACTGTGTGGACATCATTAAACCGCCTATAACATCCTGGTCGGGGCAGCCGGCCGTCATCACATACGGCTCCTCCCACGGTGACAAAGGGCTCTGCGGGGCGTCCTTGTGCAGGGCTTCTGGTTCAACCATCAGAGAGCTGGTATTTATTTTGTATTTCTTTATCTTTTGACCAGAGCTGGCATTCAGAGTGGATTCCTCTGTTCAAGATAAGATGAAAGGTCCAACGTGCGCATTACACTGGCACTTACTCTTAAGAATGTCTGAGCGCACTTCGTAGGGCTTTTCTAAGTCATTGAACGGGGGAGCTGGATGGCAACGTGCTTACATCGCCCTTTGTTTCATCATTCCTGTGTCATAATATCTACTGAGCGCTGGCGATGTGCTGGGCACTGTTCTAAGTGCTAGGAGCTTCACCGTCAGCCACAGCCCAGGGCTAGACTCGGGCTCCCCGTCACCCTGCAGAAAGGAGGAGAGAGCGTTGCTTCCACCTTAAACAGGAGAGGAAGCCAGGTGATCTACAGTCATGGATTTGATGGAGGCCACACAAGAGCTAATGCAGTGAGGAAATCAAGGAACCAGAATCCCAAAGAGAAACAGATGGCTCTGAGGAGACCTTGGTCACCCTCCGTTTCATGTGGATACCAAAAAATTAGGTGCAATGGTAAAAAAAATCTTCTAACCATCGTGTTAGCTCAGAATAGCTAAGTTCCCAGAGACAGTGTTTGCACTCGCTCAGAAGCATTTTCCAGACTTCTGTCACAGGCTCAGAAGAGAAACTAAGAACAGGCCCGGAGGGCTGAGGCAGGAGAAACTGAGGATTCTGAGGAGGTCCCTGGATGCCGAGGACAGCAAGGAGCCTGGCCAAAGGTACAGAGCATTCGAAAGCCACATGTCTTTTTTTTTTAATTGTGTTCTTAAGTTTATTTATTTATTTGGAGAGAGTACCCAGGATGGGGAGAGAGAGAATGAGAGACAGGGAGAGAGAGGGAGAACCCCAAGCTGATTCTGTATCATCAGCACGGAGCCCAGTGTGCGGCTTGAACTCATAAACTGAGCCAAAACCAAGAGTTGGACGTTTGACCGATTGAACCAACCATATGCCCCTAAAACCACATTTCTAAAAATGTTTCCTGGCACATCCGTGGTGTGGAGAGATCATGTCCTCCAAAGCCGTGAGGTGCGGAGAACAGTCTGGAGTAAGGACGCCCTGGCGCTCGGAGACCTCCTGCCCAGGCATCACTTACATCACATCATTCACCCGAAGCTGTGCAAAGGCCCGAGGGCTTGGACAGACTACACCTACGTTCAGGCAAGGCTAACTCCCGGTTCTGATCTGCGGCCGTCACTTCTGCATCAAGTGGCCAGACTGCTCCATGGGAAAGACTTAGGCATGTGCCACCCCAGGGGCACCGAGGTCCCCTCCTCAGGGGCATCCTGCTGCCCGCAGTCCTGCTGAAGCCATCTAGGTGCCCTGAGAAGGTGCCCTGCCCTTAGTCCTCGGCCAGGGCTCGGGTGGGTGGGGGGGGTGCTCCCAACCCGGGATAATGGGAACAGACAGACACCAGGCCCTCAACATTGGCATCGTTAGTCATTAAGTTAGAACATTATTAGACTACATTGGTTTGCACACTCAGTGTGGGAAGGCGGGCACTGCATGCCGGCCACGGAGACAGCAATAGGGCATGGGCACCAATGGAGTGAGGCGCCCCGGCCCCTGTGCTCAGCTTGTCTGGATAACTCCATGAGCTGGTGGGGGACCAACGGCTCCAAGGGACACGGGAGGAACTCCTGTCCCCCTCAATACGCCTGGGAGTTTGGCGGGAACCTTACCTAACGGAGTGAGGAAGAGGGGATCTGGAGTTAGAAGCCATAACACCAGGTTTACTGGGACCGTGGCGGCACGTAGCACTGGCTGTGGCTGAGGGCTTCCATCGCGGGCTCCCGAGGCTTCGGGAGTGACAAGCCACCACGGGAGCGCTGAGTCAGGAGCAGCTCTGCCGTCAGCCATCTTGTTCCCGTGTAGCTGATTCTCCTTTCTTCCCTTTGCCAGCTACAGACTATGCCTTGGCAAGTGCTTCTTCCAAAACCTGAAGCCCTTCAAGTTCTGCTGATACCATGGGATCCTGCCCACCATGCCCAGTGACTCGAGGGGCCCACACCCTTCTTGAGGTGGGCACCACTATCACCAGCCCAGAGGATGGGAAAAGTCCTCAGGTAATTTCAGGGGCTCCACACCTTCTCTTCTGATACAGCCAAATCCAAGACTGCCTGAAGATTTTCTGGCCCCTCTCTCACTAGGGAAGGGACATCATGAACATTTAGGTACAACATGTCATTCCATTCTGTAAGATTCCCACTCACTAGTGAAAAACCAGGGCCAGGGCACCTGGGTGGTTGAGGGTCAGTCGAGCATCCGACTCTAACTTCGGCTCAGGTCATGATCTCACAGCTTGTGGGTTCGAGCCTGGCGTCATGCTCTGTGTTGACAGTAGGGAACCTGCTTGGGCTTCTCTCTCTTCCTCTCTCTTCCCCTCACTCTCATGAGCTCTCTCTCTCTCTCTCTCTCTCAAAACAAATATATAAATATTACTAAAAATTAAAAAAGGAAAAAACAGGGCCATTAAAATCAAAAGGTGGGATATATAAGATCATTCTACGGTTAAAAGCTAGTCACTCTATCAGTCAATAATCAAAACTCACAGATGTGTACTGTGTATAATATTACAGTCAGTTAATTTACCCTCCCCATGGCGGAAACCTTAGCTGAAAACAACACTTTGTTCGTTCAGGAGTTTCTGGGTTACCAGGTGGGGGTGGGGTTTGCTGCAGACTCTGCTGGGGTCACCCGGGGTCACATGTCTGGTAGTCTGAGACTGTGTGCCCCCTGGTGGCCTCACTCACGTGTCAGGGTTGGTATTGGCTGTTGATGGACCCTGCGGGTCCTGAGGAACAGTCCAGGTCCTCATTACCTGGCGGTTGGTTCCAAGACCCAGAGGCTTCACGATTTCTGTCTACCTACGCCTGGCGGTTAGGTCCCTTCCCTCCAAGCCCTACTAGGTCCAAGGGTGAGAGGACAGATCCCACGTCTTTGCGGGAGCAGCTGAAATGTGGACGATCCTCGGGTTACCGCCTTTATTTCAGCGAAACAAAGTTTAACGACAGGAAGGTGAAGTCGTTTTCATCCCAAAGGTAAAGTAGAGGCTCTGACGTTATTTCTTTGAATGTCTAGGATCCATGGGCTCATTTCAAACTCAACAGATTTTTTTAAAATTAAATGTTGATCTCTTCAAATATTTAACATAACATCTTAATAAATAAAAGATTACCGTCCTTATTCCACAAAGGGACCTATCGGGTTTTTCTAGCTGGTTGTGCCTTTATTTTTATATTGCCCATCTGGCAAGTGTCTGTCTGAGTGCTTTAGAAGGCAGAACAAAGTCAAATGTAAATTGACAGAAGCCTGGAATCTTGGAGCCAGGCACCCCCGTTCAGGGAGAGGGGGCAGGGCAGTGCAGCTTTCAAACCGTGGATTGTGAGACTGACGGAATGTAAGCTTTCCTGCCTGAACTTCATTAATTGTGTGATCTTGAAACCATTAGATGACCTGTACGTCTCCTTCTTGAAATGGGCATAGCGATGTTAGTGGCGTGATTGTCAGGAGTTTTAAGCATGAGCTACCCCAAATGTCAGGGTCCGTGCGACAGGCACCGGGAGGGTTGGTGTAGACCCGCCCTGAGCGCCTGGACCAGAGAGCGCTTCTCTCAGAGCTTGTTTTCATGACTGAGCCTCTTCAATCCCTCACAATTCTCTCGGATTTTGCTTTAATCTCAGGAACTCACTTTATGCCCTAAGAGGAGTTTGCTTCAGAGGACCCGGAGGGGGGCCGATTAGGATAACGCTCGTCCCCCCTCTGCCCATGCTGGCGGGGGCATGGTGGCCCAGGAATGGGGTCCACAGACCACAGGAAGTCACAGGTGGGCAAGTCCAGGCCGGGGGCAGGCGCTGTGGGCCGCCTTCCTCGCAGCAGCTGCTCTAGAGCAATCCTGAATTACTCTGTGGTTTTCTTTGCAAGGAGAGGTCCCATAATGCCTTTCAGACTGCTTTCCACCTGAATTAAAGAGTAAAACTCCTGAAATACTTTCCCACAATGACATTATAAGGTAACAATTTTCACTGTGTCTGCAGAAGCAAAAAAACTCAACTTTCATGTTTCACATATGTTCTGTTGACTGTTTTTGCGTGTTTAGCTCACGTTACTGCCCAGAAGATCACCAAGACTAGAGACAGGGGAAACTTAGGGGCCGTCTTAGCCTGTCTCTCTCCTTCGTGCGTATTTTGAGGGAAGGATGCCATCTCTTCTTTCCCTGTCGGTGCTACTGAGGTGGAGCGGACTCTCGGCCCCCGCAAGCTCCGGGGACAGCGCAGCCACGTGACCGAACAGGAAATGTTTTGTTGCGTTTTGTTTTCGCTTGTGATGAGAACGCTTAGGCTCCACCCCTCAGCGCCTCTCAGATGTTTCATCCCACTGCATGAACCAGGTCACCGTGTCACCCGTGACATCCCGACATCCTCGGGACTATCACCTTATTGTTTGCACGTTTTGATCGTCAAAGGATATCACCTGACATGTCTTCCTCGGAAACTGCCTGTGTTCACCCCGAAGAACTAGCAGGTGTCAATGATTTGAACTTCACCATGGAACTGTGTTTAAAACCAAGAATGTTACAATGTTTCTCCAACCATAATGGAGCCAAAACAATTCTATTAAATGCTGTGTGCACGACCCCCAGAACATCAGGAAAAGCGGTGGTTTCTCAGGCGTAGGAAGGACAATGGGCCGCTGGCGAGCTCTCCTCACCCCTCCACCCTCCACTGCGAGTGGAAATGCCCTCCCCTCTGACCCTCACGTTTAACTCAACCCTGCTGCTTTTATGAGAAGGGGCCGCTTCTGGGGCTTTGCCTGTCCGATGACCTCACTGCGGCCGCTTGCAGCTCTGGCCCTGCCCACGAGGTCAGCCCGTTACCCCTTCCAGAGGCACCCTCACACCCAAGACCCCAGAGTTCCTTCCTGAATGACCCAGATCTACTGCTCGGCCCTGCTCGGGATTCCTTCCTGGGTCCAGCCCTGGGCGGCCCTGAAGCCAAGGTGTGTACCCGCCAGGCGGGCTTGCGGGCACGTGGCTGGATGGCCGCGCCTGTGTGCTGGGGTCCTTCCTGAGCCTGCTGTCAGCACAGTGGGAAGAGACAAGCCACAAGTCGGGCCAGGGTCCCCACCTCCCTTCCCCCTTTCTGAGTCAGCTTTAAACCGGGCTGTGCTGGTCCTGGAAGACTGGAAGATGCAACAGCTTAATAAAAATAATCTGTTAGCTGGGTTTACCGACCAATAAATGAATTCGTCTAGGTGGTGTGTGCGCTCGCTCCCGAGTGCCTCCTCCAGGTCCTGCTACAGGAAGCTTGGGGTTTGCCCCAGGCCGCTCGGCCCCTCCACCCGTGCTCCCAGAAACACAGGGACCCACTCTGCCCGCACACGCGGGCCGCCTGTCTCACCCAGAAAACCCCCCGAGCTCGGACCTTCTCCTCTGTCCCTGCACCGCGGCCAGAGTCCGGTCATGCCTTTTCCATCCCCTGAGTTCCCCCCTGGTTTTGCATCACCTTTTTTTTTTTTTTTAATGTAAATACATTTTCATGATCATTTTAGGTTTGGAGAAAAATTGCCAAGACAGCAGTCTCCATGGGCTCTGGCCGCCCTTGACCCATCATGAACCTCTCACATCAGGGTGAAGTGTTCGGAGCAACTCAGGACCGTACTGATACCCGATTCTTTTTACTATCTAAATGGCGTGCTTCCATCAGGTTTCCTCTGTTTTTACTTGACGTCGCTGCCGTGTCCCATCCAAGACACCACAGGGCATGTGGGCACCCAGTCCCATGGCCACTGTGGCTGTGACCTCACACTTCCCATGAGTTGGGTGCTCCTGACCCTCGTGAGGAGAAACGGGTCTTCTCCATTGGGATTTGTCTGTGCTCTCCTCCTGCGGAGGCTGGGGCTGCGGGCTCTCAGCGGCCGAGGTGTCTTCCTCGTCACCGTACGTCCTCAGGCCACGCTGTCGGAGCTTGGCACCGCTGGTTTCGGCCTTGGTGGCCCCGCTGAGAGCCCATCTGTGGGGCTCCTCTGCAGAGACTTCCTTCCCCTTCCACGCCGTGCTCTGTGGAAATGAGTCACGAAGGACAGCCCGCACGTGCGGACGGGGATTCGCGCTCCACCTCCTGAGAGCAGAACATCTGTACCAATTATTGGGAGTTCTCCTACATTAAGATTGTCTGAGAAAACAAAACAAAACAAACAAACAACAGAGACTTTGTCTCTTCACTTTGTCATCTCTTTTGAGGATAAACTAAAGTTCCTCTTGTAGGATATGAAGCCATAGGTGGTTCAGCCCTGCTCACCTCTGCCATCTCGTTTCTGTCCACCCTCCCTATGCTCATGGCTGCTGCACTGGGCGACTCTTCAGCGTCGATGGTGTCACTGATGGATGTGCGATATGGCCGTCGGCGTGGGGGGGCAGCCAGGGAGTGGCGGCTGACTGTTAACTCGGTTCTTCTATCTTTCTCTCTCTGTGCACAACACACATTATTCCCGTCTTTTTAAAACTTCTATTTTCAACAAACACGTATGTATTCTAGTTAAGAAAAGCTTACACACAGACTATTAGCTTACCATCTCTACCTAACACACTGTAAGAGTTTTTCTGATTGTTATAGTAATTTGTTTATTTTGTCTCTATGGCAGAACTGAATATTCTTAATTAATGCAGCAAGCATACAATAGAATAGAGTCTGTGCAGGAATGGAAACTTGGAATGTGACAGAGGGCTTGAGAGATGAGTGGGGGAATAAAGAAGATTACTTAGTGAATGGAACTGAATACCTGATTTACCATAAAGAAAAAGATTTATTGGCATTCCTACATCATAAGACATATAAAAAATAACTCCAGATAACTCCTGATAGATTAAGAACTTTAGCATTTTAGATGAAATTTTTAAAGTATTGGTAAAAGTATCAATATCTTTTAGACCTTGATATTGGAGATATTTCTTAAACAATACACCAAAACTATTAACTACAAAAGAAAAACTTAGTAAATTTGACTATAGTAAAATTTAAAACTTCTATATGTTAAAACACACCATAAACAGAGTGGAAAAAAGTTACAAACATTGAAAACACTTCTGTAATACACATAACGAATAAAACTTTGGGATCAAGAATATATAAAGAAGGCTACACATAGGTGAGAAAATACAAATCAGTTAAAAGTGAGCAAAATATATGAATAAACACTTCACAGAAAAAGAAAGTCAATGGCCAAAAAATACATAAAAAGAAGTTTAACATTATTATTGATAGGAAAATACAGACCGAGACTTACATGAAATAACCTTTAAACCTATTTTACTGCTGAAAATTAAGAAATGCCCAGAAAGATGTTGATTCAGAGAATTTCTTCTACTATGTGACCCATAATTACGGCAATGGTGCCACTTCTCGGCAGGGACACTTGGCGTAGTTCCTCAGGTTGACCGCTCACTTATTTCCCAATCCACAGTCCACTTGCAGGAACATGTCCAGGGGAGGCTCTTGCACAAGAGGGCCGGGGCACGCATGCCTGTCACATGGCAGCTGAGGGCAGCGGTGACCTGAAGATTACCCAATACCCACCAGCTGGAGAATCAATAAATAAACTGTGATGTTTTTACATAATGGGCTATTTGATACTTGTCAAAACCAATTAATGCGACGGCATACAACAGAGGGGGAGAGTTGGAAGCCCAACACATTCTTGGTCAGTTACTGTCATGTGTCAGCCTGGTTCCCAGCACAATGGTGCCCAGCTGTTTGGTCTTACAGTGAAGACACTGTTGGCTGTGATAAGCATTTATTTTTTTTTAAATACAATTTATTGTCGCATTGGCTAACATAAGATGTATCCAGTGTGTTCTTGGTTTTTGGGGTAGATTCCTGTGGTTCATCTCTTACAGACAACACCCAGGGCTCATCCCAACAAGTGCGTCCTCAGTGCCCATCCCCCATTTTTCCCTCTCCCCCAACCCTATCCACCTTCAGTTTGTTCTCTGTATTTAAGAGTCTCTTATACTTTGCCTCCCTCCCTCTCTGTTTGTAACTATTTTTTCCTCTTCCCTTCCTCCATGGTTTTCTCTTAAATTTCTCAAGTTCCACATGTGAGTGAAAACACGTATCTGTCCTTCTCTGGCTGACTTGTTTCACTCGGCATAACACCTTCCAGTTCCATCCACACTGCTGCAAGTGGCAAGATTTCATTCTTTGTCATTGCCAAGTAGTATCTCATTGCATATATAAACCACATCTTCTTTATCCACTCATCGGTTGGTGGACATTTAGCATTAAAATCAGTAGACTCTGAGTAAAGAAAAATAGCCTCCATAATGTGGACAAGTCTCGTCCAATCAGTTGAAGGCCTTAAGAAGAAAAATGAGTTTCTTTTCAAGACTAACTCAGAAACTCTTCTTGAGTTTCCAGCCTTCAGGCCTGCAGAAGGCACACTCATAACTGAATCATCAATTCTTATTTGAATTGCCAGTCTGCCCCCATGTCTTACAAATTCAGATTTACCAGCCCCTACAATCCCACGGGAATTCATTAGAATAAGTCTCTCTTCTCTCTCTGTTTCTCTCTGTCTCTGTCTCTGTTTTCTTGTCTCTCTGGTGCCTAACACAATAATACAGATGCATTTGGCAAAGTAATTTTGATAAGTTAAAAGAAAACTTCAATATACTGATAAGTATAGGAATGCATAGGGTTGAAATCACGTGTTAAGGAAAAAGTCAGAGAATAATGAACATAAGACGGAAGTTGGCTCTCCTCAGGGGTATGGGAAGGCAGGGGGAAAGGATGGACAGAAGCTTCTAGGTCCACGGAAGGTATTGTCAAAGTCGCACTTGATTTTTGAGAGTGGGTTCATGAGAATGAGTTATAGTATTAAAAATAATGAGCTAAAGTGCACAGTAAAAGGAAGCTGTCACAGACAACGGAGAAAGCACCATCAATCCAAGTTAGCATGACCCAATCTCCAGTATCTGAGATCCATTCAAATATAACCAGGTAAATGAGCGAACGGAACTACGGGGTCGTGGGATTTCCGGCTCCAGAGGGTGGGGGCGGGAGAGGAAGTATGACTGTGCCCCTGCTGAGCAAGATGCACTTTTCGCCTGTGAAGCTCATTTCTCAAGCTCGTCTGTCAGGTAGACTGAAGTGGGGTGAACTTTCCACACCGGGGCTGCGCCCTGGAGTCACCCGGGAAGCCGGGAACCCCAGCGCCTCATCCCACACGTTCTAACTTAATTGGTCTCGGGTGTAGCCCAGGCATCAACGTATTCTGAAAACTTGATGTGACTCTACTACGGTGCGGCTGAGCTTGACACACACAAGGAAAGAGCCTGTGTGGTATTTGGACAGCGCGGGGACTACTGCTTAAAGCGAGTTTGGGGCAGATGTGGAACTTGAACAGATGTGCTCTGTAAAAAGAATATTCAGGAGAAAAGTAGGGAGCGGGTGGCTTAGGGTGGACAGCGGAGGTGGAGAAGCGGGCTGCGAGTGGAGGACAGGGCATGCCTGAGGGCTCACATAGAATGCCATCTGCTACTGAGCACAGAGGCAGGGGGAGGCAGGGGAGGCAAGGGGAGGCAGGGGGAGGCAGAGGGAGGAAGGCGGAGGCAAGGGGAGGCCTTTGGCTTCCCATGGGTCTGAGAGGAGCCCGAGTCCAGGTTTGTGAGGAGGTGGCCCTCCGAGGGGGCAGGGGGAGGGAGGGAAGAGGCCTCCTTGGCCCTTGGAGGCCTGAGACTCATTCTCAGAAGATTCGCGTTGGCTGCAGGAAAAGGGTTGAGTTTCGTTGGCACAGCTGGAGGCTTCGTTCCAGGGAGAGGAGCCAGGAAATAGTGGACGTGATGTCTGCATTTCCTGGAAGGTGTGTCTGCTCTGTTCTAGAACTCTCCCTTCCTTTCTTAAAACTTTAGTTATTTATTCTGAAGGGGGAGGGACAGAGAAGGGGGAGAGGGGATCTCAAGCAGGCTCTGCACTGTCAGCACTGAGCCCCGTTTGGGGCTCTGGCTCAGGAGCCATGAGACCATGACCTGAGCTGAAATCAAGAGTCAGATGCCTACCCGTCTGAGCCTCCCCCAGAAGCTTTGCTTCTTATTCCCTAAGCTCTCTGCAGCCCGTGTGTGGCTTGGTTGGCCCCCCTGTGATATCCGTCTCTCTGGCTGTGTCTTGGGGACCCTACAGCCTCTCCCAGTTCCCCTTAGGGCCATCAAGAATCCAAAACTTTAGCTTAGTGCCTCAAACAAATATCTTTCCTGTTATTTTGTTTGTGTTTGTTTTTTAAAAAGCAGGTGATCCATTAAATTTACAGCTAAAATCATTAGCAAATAAGACTGGTTTCTTCAGGTTTGTGGACATGGGCCTCGAACCCACGAACCTTAAGATCACGATCTGAGCTGAAATCAAGAGTCGAATGCTTAACCCACAGAGCCATTCGAGTGTCCCTAACAGTGCTGATATTAATCATTAAAGATAAAATAAGAATGTCTTTATTTCATTAATTCAAGACTTATTTATTGAAAGCATGGTCCGAATTATTTCAGCACTATGTGTGTTGTGTGTGTAGTGTGTGTGTGTGTGTGTGTGTGTGTGTGTGTGTGTGTGTTGTTTTATTTTGTCTTGTTATGGTTTATCCCTGTTTTTCTTGAAGGAAACTGAAAAGTGACAGCATCTAAATCTACATCAAAACATGAAATCCTCCAACCCCACTTTCTTTTCTAGAAGCTTAGGATATTGAAAAGACTTCACTTCACTCCCTTCTGGTTTCTTATTGTGGACAATTTCCATTTAATCACAGGTAACAATTTGCTTGGATTTTGGAGATAAGGAAGAAAAGAGCACGGTAGGAATCCAGCCTCATTTTACGAGTCCCCAAAGTCCCTAGAGCTTGAGTCTGAGGGTCCAGCAGACGCGGCTGGTGCCCGAAAGGAGGTCAGCCAGGACGGCCCTCCCCTGGCCTTGCACCCCCCGATGCTGGGGCAGCAATGTCGGTCAAATTAAACCTGGAAATCCGTCAGTACTTTTGAAGGGAATGAGGAGCCAAGGGAAAGCGTCTCCAGTTTTTGAAGACCCGGAGTGGGAAGGCTGCAGGCCTGGGCCTCGCCTCTGTCAGGCCCCTCACTCTTGAAGGAAGCAGAGGCGTTTTGAGCGGAGAAGGTCAGAGCCGAGTCAGAGGGCGACCTGCGTCTCACCTCCCGCAGAAACTCCGCTTCCTTATCCTGCACCTTTGACAGGCCTGAGGAGCAGCCAGTGGGATCGGGGGTGCGGAGGGGGCACCGGGAGGTGTCAGGAGGGGGGCTGGGGGGTGACGCATCCACTCAGAGTGCTTCTCCCACGGAGGCGCTGCCTGGAGCTGAACCAGCCTCCTGGAATCACCGGCTCGTAGCAGGAATCGTCTCTGTGGCCTCCTAAAGGCAGGAGCCACACAGACTTGTAGTCGGCATTCACTGGATTATCAAATATATACCAGGGGCCATCACCTACGTTAAGTGCAAGGGTGCCCCTCGCACGGCATCTGTGACGCGCTGCGTGAACCCGGCTCTACTCTTAGGAGGAAAGGACAGCACTCGGCCAGGGAATCGACCGTCCGGCCCTGGAGGACGGATGAGGGGTGCGTGCACAATGGGGTCTGGGGGGTCCAAAGTCTCACCCCGGGGTTGGGAGAGTGCGTACGGCTTAGAACTCTGCCCTTTCTGATTCTGAACACGAACATGAAATCTGTGGCTGCTGGGGTGACGGAAACGGCGCACGTCTGGAATGCAGCGGGGCACTGATGACAATTAGGAGTAATCAAATCCAGACCACGGAAATAGGTGCAAGAAAATATTAAGTAATTTGTAGCCAAATGACTTCAGGACCTTAAGGTAAAATTTCCAGGTGGTGCTTACAGGACCCATAAACACTTGATTTAAGGGGCAATATTAACATGGAGGTTTATGATCAGAGCACTGGAATTAAGCTGACTGTGTCTGCGCCGGCTCTGAAAACAAGAGGTGGAAAACCAAGCCACTACCCAAGCGAGAGGCCTAATGGGCTAACCTGCACAGCTCGGCAGGGTTTGCCATTAGCCTGGCCAGGGGACCGCAGCACAGGGTGCCTGGAAATCTCCCCACCGGATTCGGAGAACCCAGCTTCTGGCCCTGACTTCCTGCTTTGGGTCCCTGCGGCCTCCGGGACAGAGCCGACGGCCAGCTGCCTGAGCGGTTGGCAAAGGCAGAGACCCGGGCGGAGAAGTGCTCAGGGCCTCGAATGCGGCGGCCCAGAGAGCTCGGTGCTGCAGGCTCCCGGTGAGGCACACAGAACGGGATGTGAACGAGACAGGGGCGTCGAAGCTGAGGCATCCTTACTCGACCAGAGGGTGCCCCCGAAGAGGGCTTTTTGGATACTGTGAGTCGGAGGGAAAAAGTTGCTCAAGTATGAAGCTGATTCAGGAAGTTGACTTAGTAACAAAAATCCTGTCCTCTTACCTTATGGGGCCTTCCGGGGAAAAGCACCCAAGAAAGCATATTGAAGTCATTGTGCAGATCATGAATTGTGGTACAAACGTGAGTCCTCCTGTGATACATGTGAAGGGGCTGATAATTATTTACTGAATGAGCAGAGCCAGTATATGCATGGAGTAGAGGAAAGCGGAGAATCAATAACCGAACATTTGAAAACCTGGATCTTTCTCCCTCCTCAGAGACTTACTGGCCATTTAGAGTTGACTGGAATAGGAGTTACGAACACCAACCCAGGGGGCGCCTGGGGGGCTCAGTCAGTTAAGCTCTAACGTCGGCTCAGGTCATGATCTTGCTTTCATGGGTTCAAGCCCCATGTCGGTCTCTGTGCTGACAGCTCAGAGCCTGGAGCTGCTTCAGATCCTGTGTCTCCCTCTCTCTCTGCCCCTCCCCTGCTCACACTCTGTCTCTTTCTCTTTCTCAGAAATAAACATTAAAAAATAAGTTAAAAGAATACCAACCCAAGAACCTGGGTTTGATTCCAAATTCAGCTAGATCGCTTCTTCCCTGTGCCTCAGTTTCCTTGTCTGCAGAGCACCGCGGTGATGACACACTGCCTGGCTAGAGCATGGCCGTCAGGATCAGTGGGCTTGGTCCACACAGAATGCTCCCCAAAGTGAAAGGCTCAGAGGAAAGCCAAGCCGAGAAGTAGAAACTTGGAGTTCTCGACAGCATCATAGGGAAGAATCCAGACAGCAAGACTGAGGACTGCCCGGCGGCACACCCGCCCCGGGAGCCTGGGGAAATAAAAGAAAGTCTCAAGCAGGTTGCTCCTCCATCTGAGCAGGGGTGGCCGGTGAGGTCGCAGGAACCGGGACGGGCACTATGATCCAAGACCTCAAGAGTTAGAGGCCTGTGACCAGGGTGCATGCCCGTGGGGCAGGCGCGTCGGACCGAGACCCGGCCATTGCATTTCACGAGGGGAAGGTCAGCGCGGCCTCTCAGGGAGCACTTTCCGTGTAGGGTGGAGACCAGAGGCTCACAGAAGGGGGTTCAAGGCAGGCTGGGAAGACAGCACCCGGGTCAGGAAGAGCGCACCCCCACTCCAGGGCAGCGCCGTCCGAGCAGGAGCCGGGTCAGCCGCGGTTTTCAAGGTGACACATGTTAGTCACAGTAGGCGATGATGCTCCGGAGGACCCGCAAGCCCTGCCTCCCTGGCATGTAGGTTCACGTAGGACCCTTTCCTGTGTCTGGGAACCTCGGCCCATCCTCAAGCTGCTCTGGTGCACGTGGGTCTCCAGGGCGTCCACTCCAGGGACTGGACCATCATACAGTGGAACAGGAAAGAGGGAGATATTGAGAGAGAGAGAGAGAGAGAGAGGGGCCTGCCCTTACAGGGCGGAGTGGGTGAGCTGACTGTAGCAGAGAACCTTCCAGGGGACAAACTGCAGTGTCTTCCACTCGGACCCCTGCTTTATGACGTCCTACAGTCTAAGTGTATCGGCATGAATGGCTTTTTCTCTCTATTTTTTTTAATACGAACGATTTTATTTGAAAGACGGTCATGAACGCACATCGTGCACTAGAGGAGGTTGGAAGCGAGTGTGAGTGAATGCCAGGCCTGCAAGTCTCAGGCCTCAGAACAGGGATTCCTTTCACACAGGTCACCTTGTGTAGCATCCAAACAGCCTTGGGAAGCGGGTGTTGTCACTCCTTTGTTTACGACAGGGAAGCTGAGACTCAGCCCAGACGACGTGGCGGACAAGGGCCTGGCCAGCGCTGGCTCTCGGGCCAGACGCTCTCCTCCAACTCTGATCCACACGTCAGGCGGAGTACGGCCAGTGCTTGAGTACTCGTCCCCTCCACACCTCCCAAAGGACAAGGAAGGTGTAAGCAAAGGCGCATCTTTGTTTTGAAACATGTATATTACAAAAGCTAAACATGTCTTAGAATTTAGTGAGGATTTGTGCTAGATATTGAGAAAATAATAAATGCGAAGTTTACTATTATGATAGAAACTCCATTCCTGCTCAAATGTAACCTCCACAAAAGAGGGAAATTTCTATTTTCGTTTCAGTCCCCAGAAAAGTACTGAGTCTGTAGTCGACACTGAGCCATTGTGGTGAATGCGGGATGCACGAATGAGCCCCACATAGTGACGCGAATGTCAGCGGGAGGTACAAGATGTCTAAAATCATAACAACAGTTTATAGATTTGTTTTAACTTTTGGGGGAAATGCTCTAACAATTTGACCTATGAGATCTTGGATCACTTCTTTAGCTAAAACTGAGCACTGAAATAATTGATTGAGCCTCTGGCATTGTTGAAATGGAAGTTTTTCTGGGCACCTGACTGCCTTAGTCAGTTGGGTGTTTGACTTCAGCTCAGGTCATGATCTTGCAGTTTATGAGGTTGAGCCCCGCGTCGGGCTCTGTGCTGACAGCCTGGAGCCTGCTTCCGATTCTGTCTCCCTCGCTCTCTGCCCTTCCCTTCTCCACTCATGTTCTGTCTATTTCTCTCTTAGAAATAAATAAACATTACAACAATTTTTTAAAAAGATGTGGAAGTTTTCCATGCAACTGCATTTTTCAATAAACTGAAATGTCTCTTGAGCCAAGTTTTTCTTCAACGACGTCATGATGGCATTGACCTGTCTGATGTATGCTCCATGTTCCTTCAACTTATAACATCACAAAATTTGCCTTTTTCTTTTTGATAGTTCTGAGGTATCCAATATTGTACTTTGCTAAAGTAGAGACATTTTGGCATTGTCGCTTGAGGAAGAACTTTCATTTGTGTAATGTATATTTCAGTCTCATACGTGAGGACCTCACGGGGTGCAGGTGGAGAGTCTGGTCTGTACTAGTCACCTCCTGATGCATCACAAACCAGCACAAACCAGCCTGGAACTGTGCATATCAGTCAGCTCAGGGTCAGCAGGTCAGGACTCTGGACCCTGTGCTGGGGGTCACCTGCCCCGTGGAACCACTCCCTTCCACATTTTTCTTTAAAGGACTCACCCCAGGGACGCCTGGATGGCTCCGTCGGCTGAGCATCTGACTTCGGCTCAGGTCATAATCTCGTGGTTTGTGAGTTCGAGCCCCGCGCCGGGCTCTGTGCTGACAGCTCGGAGCCTGGAGCCTGCTTCAGATTCCATGTCTCTCTCTCTCTGTTCCTCTCCCATTCATGCTCTGTCTTTCTCTGTCTCTCAAAAATAAATAAAAGTTAAAAAAAAGAAAGAGGTGTTAGTCTACTGACATACTCATTAAAGATAAATAAATAAATAAATGAATGAATAAAGGACTCACCCAGGGAGGTCAGGTACACCAGGATAGCCCGCCGTTTGAATACCTAAAATTCGGCTGATGGGGGGGCTTCAACTGCACTTGCGGAACCCCCAAAATCCTGTGGGTTAAATTGTTTCCCCCAAATAACTTCCAGGCTTACCCCTCAGAATCTGTGATTACGACCTCATTTGGAAAGAGGGTCCATGCAGATACAGTTAATTTAAGGTGACGTCATTAAGGCAGACTCTACACCCATGTGACGCGTGTCCTTATAAAAGGGGAAGGGACGTGGGCACCTACACACACTCAGGGGAAGCTGTGTGAACATGAAGGCAGAGGTAGGGGAATGTTCCAGCAGCCCCAGAATTCCAAGGTTTGCAGCAAGTCCCCGGAGGCCAGGGCGGTGGCCTGGACCAGCCTCTCCCTCCGACCTCAGAAGGAGTCAGCCCTGCTGACGCTTCAGCCTTGCTCCTCCAGCCTCCAGAACTGGGAGACAGCACCTCCCTGCTGTTTAAGCCACCCGGTCTGCGGGGCCTGGTTGCTAATGTGCCGGGGTCTGAACACATCGTCATATTCAGTGCGGCCCACCCTCAAAGAGAGGGGATTTCCATCGTGACGAGGGAATCGTGGCCGGAAATTCTGCCCAGCGCGTTCTCCCAAACCCACGGCTGTCCTGGCAGCACCACCCAGGGAGGCTCAGAGGTGCCCTTGAAGCCTCACGGGATGCTGCGCAGAGCTGTTCTGTGCGACCCAGACCGGTGTGGCATGTGCGCTGCCCAGTCACACGCGTGACCATCCAGGCCCCAGTTTTTCTCATCTGGAAAATTAGAGGGTCAGAGTAAATGATCCCTAAAGTTCTCTATTTTCTGAAATTCCACGATTGATTCTTTTTGCTGAGTTACGTGCAAGGACTTGGTTAAAGCTGGTCTCCTCGCAGCTCTGAGGCCTGGGTTCCGTCTGTGAGGTTTTGTAGCTGGGCGCCCGGCCCGCCGACATGAGTGAGGGTTATTGGATAAACAAGACATTACCTCATTTGGTTTTATTGGATGGGGTGTGTAATTAACCTCTTTAATAGGAACACAGACAAGCAGGCTTATCTTATGAGCATCTTTGTACAAACTCACCCACTGGCCTGCATCTTTGGTTCTGACCCGTCCTGGCAGATGATTTTTTTCTCATTAATTGGAATCTTTTCAGTGCAGATGTCACTTCCAGCCCATAATTATACCACCTCCTCATTATCCTAATTAATAAATTATGTCTTACATACTTTCCTATGTTTAAAGACTCTCTTCTGTACTGAAAAAAAAGTTATTGTTTTGTTAAAAATATAGTTTCCAATCTATAAGGGAAATATTACTGTTTTGGGTTACACATGAATTCAAGTGGGTATGCTTCTTAGCAATTAAGTCACCTCCTTAAATATTAAAAAAAAATATACACAGTTTTCACATCAGAACATTCTATGCACTCTGATGCTTCGACACATCCTTTAACCCTGATAAATTTCAGAGCACCTTGAGAAGAACTGGAAAGTCCAAATCTGAACAAAAACAATCTCATCGGAGGTTAAAGTTTCATTTGGGCAAATGCTTTGTGAGTAGAATCCACGCATCACTTTGTAAGAGAAAAGATAACTCGTGGGTTTATGGTTTAAAAAAATACCGTCTTTGGAAGCCTGAAGCACTTGCTGCCTTTCACAGAGAGCTACAAAGCAGTGGCTAATCTTTTCATAAAAACTTTTCTTCACCCTGTTTTCCAATCAGAAAGCCCAAATTCCACATGCTTTGGGGAAAAACCTCTTTTGAACCGAGGCTCCCCTCGGGGCTGTGTTCTGCGGTATTTCCGTTCCGCCTCGGACTACACAGAGCCCGGGCAGCGCCGTGAATGGGTACAAAGTCTGATGACGTTGTGGTTGGCAGAGGGGCATGACATTGCCTCGGCCGGGCTCGGAGTGTTTCTTTCTGGGTTCCTTGAACTTGGAATTTCTCTTTAAAATGCCCATTAGTTCCTATTAGGGAGCCACTAGTAAAGAAAATTGCATGTTGGCTTTTATCAATCTGTATGAATAAATGTTAACTATTCTCAGTTAAAAGGCCTCCTCTTAGCTCCACTCATGTGAAAACAGCCAGAGCAGCACACACATCAGCAAATCCTTCAGAAGATTAATGCACTCGGGCCCGCGCGAGGACGCGGAGATGTGTATTAGCATTATAGATTTTAATTTGAAATAATGTCAGTCTTTTCGGGCCCTCATTGTAGTGCGCGGGCCGCCATCTGCTTATAATAATGAGGCCGACAACCCACGTAAATGTGATTTGCTGCCTCTTTGCTAACATAATGGCTGGGATATTGATCCTAATGGCGGAGCGGTGGCTGGCATTCCGTTCCAGAGACAGAGGACGGGCTCAGGCGGGGGGTTCTGGTTCTTCAGGGAGAACAGCAAGACTCGAAAACATTTCGCTGCACTGTCGGCCCCGCGGGGCACGTCTGCACTGGCCCTGCTTCCGAGCCACCCAAAGTACAAGCGGCCCGACGAAGCAGAGGCCCGACCCGCTGTGAAGATGCCAAACTCTCCCCACCTTCCTGTTTCTCACTCCGACGCGCGACGGGAGAGCTGCCAGGTGGACCCCGTGGTCCACACAAACCGCAGGCTGCTGTCCCAGATGGTGGCCACGGGCCCCTGCGGCTCCTTGCATTTAACTTAGTGAGAATCTAATGAAGTTAACAGTTTAGTTCCTGAGGTCTGTGCGCTCATGTCCGTAGAAGCATTACTTGTCGTAGCCCAAAGGTGGGAGCCACCCAGTGTCCATCCCAGGCGGAAAGACAAAGTAACGTGCTGTCTGCGCGCTTCGGAAGGAAAGGGATTCCGGCCCGTGCTGCGACACGGACGGAGCTTGAGGTCCTGATGCCGAGGGAGGTGAGCCAGGCATGAGAGCACGTAAGTCGTACAGATCCAATCATATGGGGTTTCCAGACTCATTGCATAATGGGTACAGACTTGCCGTTTCACAAGATGAAAGCATTTATGGAAATGGCCGCTGGTGACGGCTGAATGGCCAAACCAAACAGACTTGATGCCACAGAACTGTCTGCTTGAAAATGATGAAACTCACAGTCTAGGTTTTGTATATTTTTCCCCAATAACAATAAGTCCGTCCTTGCCTGACAGCCCCGTGTGTCTAGGCCAGGGGCTATGGTACTAGAAGCCACAAAAGAGGCCATTTCCGTCATCCTGGAAAGTTCTGCTGGATATCGCCTTCCAGGGCTTCTCCCGGTGCAGGCTGGGGAAGGGGACCTGAGAGGTGACGACGTCCTCACAGCAAGAGTCCTGTGGTCTGTGTCCCGATGCGCCCAGGAATGTGGCAGAAAGTACCACGGGCCACATTCATCCAACAGAGACCTGACCTATAAAGTTGAGCTTTATTGGCTTTGACTTAAACTGCTTCTGTATTTTCTGGGATGCATTTTTCATTTTCAGAACGGTCAACCCTCAGCCTGCAGGAGACTCTTGCCGTCAGTCCCCTCGCGTCCCCCGTTCTCCCACCTGCGCGCGTCTGAAAGACGGAAGCACGCACCTGGAATATTGGTGTGTGTGTACGTAAACCGGAGGGCCCCATGTCACTCCAGTGGTAACTCTACCCTTGACCTGCAAGTTCACCGATGAAGGACCAACCGACGAATCGCAGGCTACGGATAAAGAAGTAGGAGATACAAACCAGAAATAGAAACGGGCATTCGGTTCTGCTGGTCCACAGGCCATTTGTGACACGGCTCTGGGCCCATAACATCAAGCGATGTGTCCACTTATGTTTTCCAAGTAGCTAAGGGAGGCTTTGATGATTCGCTTTAAGGGAAGATGTATTCAAAGCCAGAGCTGTATCCAAAGGAGTGAGCTGCTAAGATGTTGAATAAGCCTGATGGCCTAGACACCGCTGGTACACGATTTACATGTGACACGTGACTGTGGCCTGGAATCATCCTCAGTCTATATTCTCTGACATTCATTTTTTTCTGCAGAGACGGTAATAACTACCTCATAGTGTGGCTGAGGGAGTATAAAAAACTGCAAATAAAGTAAGTGAAGTGGCCGGTTTTGTAAATCGTGTATAATTAGGATGAAGAATGTTTTGAGACTGTCAGCTACGTGTACCTCCAGGATTCTCTTGGACCTTCAGGATTTGCTTGACTTCATCGCATTGTAAGTTCTGCTCAGGATTATGGGAAAAGGAGGGAACCTGCCTTTGACGAGTTCAGCCTGAATGTGCTGAACCGGGGTTTCACGTCTGCTTCACATGTGGTCCCCACTTGCTCGGGTGAGGCGCTCTCCCCATTTTACAGATCTGAGAGAACAGAGGTCCGAGGGTGAAAACGTCTCCCCACGGTCATGAATCCCGGCCAAGACTGTTCTCGGGTGGCTGTGCTCAAGCTTCCCACGTTTTCTGGTGACACCACCACTTCCCTTCCTGTGACTTTGAGAGAGTGTTACGTCGGGCCCAGGCCTCACGTCCTCCCGTTAGAGCCCAGGCTCCCTGTGGGCAAGTGAGTGGAGGGAGCTCAGGGTCTGGCAGGCAGTGTGTGCCGATCGGTGTCGGCGCCTGCCGTCTGGTATCCGTGGGGTGAGGCTGCAAATCTGCGTGACCCCAAATCCAAGCTGTCCGTGTGACCCTGAAGGTGTTATTCATTCATCTGTGGTTCAGTCACTCTCGCTCGCCCGAAGCCGTCAGGGTAGAGATGCACTTTATCGTCTGCCGTCCATCCATCCACGGCGGTGAATCTGACATCACACTCGCCGGCTCCCCGGTGAAAGCGTCTGTAGAAGTGACCCCCAAGGCATCCTGGGGAGCTGTCCACTCTGCTCACACTGCGTTGTGTGTGGGCCTTAAAGCATCTGCAGGGAGAAGTCTCTGATGTCCCTCTTTCAGCCTCTCAAGAACCCCTCACCATGAAAACTAGAGAGCACATTCTTACTCTGGTATAACTTCAATGTTCTTTTTGTTCTTTGTTTATGACGATGACCTCCTCATTCCTTGTGCCGAATGTATTTTTAAGTGTAAGACCCACTCATCAGTAATAATAAATTATGTGACACCACGTAACTCGTATATGTACCTGGAGGCAGTCGAGTCTACTGTCAGTGGTCTTCTGAAATGTGCACGTTTTTGGTACCAAGAGTTACTGTTTGCCTCCACGGACAGAACCGCCTAATGCCTCCTTTAAGGTCAAGCTCTAATCTTGTAACTGGATCTGCATGGTTACTACAGGATGGCTGGATTTGTCCCTTCTGGATTCACTAAAGCTATTTGGAGTGTAATTCAGCCTTTGTTTTGACAATTAAAAATAGTAATACCACTGGGTCGCCTGGGTGGCTCAGTCAGATTAGCGTTCAGTTCTTGATTTCAGCTTAGGTCATGATCTCATGGTTTCTGAGACGGAGCCCTCTTGTCAGTGCCGAGCCCACTTGGGGTTCTCTCTCTCTCTCTCATTCTCCCTCCCTCTCTCTCTTTTTTTCTCTCTCTCTCTCTGAAACTAAATAAACAAACATTAAAAATAGTAATGCCACTTGCCAATTTCTGAGATGTATCTATTGGGAAACAAGGAGACACAGTTTTATTAATTTGAACCCTAAGAGTAGGATGCAGACCAGGCCCAGGGGTACGTTGGGTGCAGGACATTCCCGGGGGCATCACTTGGAAATGCCTACTAGGAATATGGAATCGTGAGCTGGAGCTTGGGTGAACAGTGTGAGCAGACATGCAGACTTGCCATCAACATGTGGAGAGCAACAGGCTCGGGCGTGGGGTCCAGGGAGGTGTAGTGGGTGACAGGGAGGACAGGACGTGGGGAGGGCCTGGGGAGCACGGGGGAGACTAGGCCTCCGGAGGAATCAGCGAGGCAGAGGGGAATGTGGGCTGTGGAGATCCCGGAGATGGGGGAGGAGAGAGCTCTGCCCGGTGCTCAGGGCTCGAGATCTCAGAGACGAGCGGGAAACTGGGCCATAAGGACTAAGCATAGCCTTCCTTTTCTCTGCTGGAAACGGCAATGGCGCATCTGCAGGCAGCGCAGAGCGGGGCGCACTCGGCAGGCCCGCGACACGCATGCGCACGCGCCCTTCTTCCGCAGGTGCCGGTCCAGCTGTCCGTGGACGGTTCCTCGGCCGCTCTTTCTGTGTAAATGCCTTCTTCCACCCAACTCTTGTCGATCAGAACATCTCCTCTACGGGTATAAAATTTAAGGATACTTTGTCCAGAGGACTATCATCTCAATGTAAATTACAAGCTTCATTGATCCTTCTATTCTGTACAGGTTTTAGAGGAATTGGTTACTAGTAAGTGATTTCCTTGACCTCCTCCGAGTGCCTTTGCAGATTCTGTGACTCTGTCTTAAATATTCAGCCTGAGCTTCAGTTTCTTCATCTGCAAGATGGGGATAATCACGTCTATTTGGAAGGTTATTGTAAGCGTTACATTGGCTAATACAGGTAGAGCTCTCCTCCTGTGGCCAAAAAGTGGTAAATTTGGTAGATGGAATCAGTGATCGCCCGAATTCCAATATGCTTTTCCCCATCTCAGGGGCCCGTGTGGGTGGAGTGAGGGAGAGAAGTGGGCACTCGCAGCCCTGGCCGCACACGCCAGACTGGGGGCACTGTGGAAGCAGCAGGTTTGGGGAGCTCCATCTGTTGGGGACCAGGGTGGGGGGGACATGGAGCCTAGAGCCCTGGGGGTGGGCGGAAGGGGGAAGAGAGCCCCAGTTTTGGAAGCCAGGAATGGTAGAACCTTAATTTATTAGGAAACAAAAGCCAGCTGAGGTTGGCTCTGAGTGTATAACATGATTATATCACATCTTAAGAAACTTAAAAAAAAGCATTGCCTAAATTTGTGCAGGATGGAGTAGGCTGGAGAGAGAGCTGAGTCGGGGAGATAACTAAGGGTGCTCCCTGTGCTCCAGGAAGGGGGCCCACGGCTGCACTGAGACAAGGCAGAAGCAATAGAGATCACCATGCAGCGTTTTGGGGGAGAAGGAAGAAGAGGAGTCAATGAGGCCCACAGAGTTGGAGCATTTGGGTGTGGACAGAGAGCGTCTTGTGTCAGAGATAGGAACTTGGAAATCCACAAGGGAAAGACGCAGGAGAGAGAGGGGATTAAGAAGTCAGCCAGGCTTTGGACGTACGCAGGTTCGAGATGGCCAGCACACACCGGGGAGTGTAGGCCTGGCCCCAGTGGACATCGGGTTTCGGGGGATGTGATGCAAAGAAACACTGACTGTGACGCCGCCGCGAGAAAAGCAGTCGGTGGGAGAGCTCTGGCTGAGGCAGGTCCCCGCAGCGTCTCAGGGAAGTGAGGAGGGGCGTTTAGGAAAGGAGTGCTGGAGACAGAGACCCTGAACCCACCTCATTCACAGCAAGGGGAGGCCCTGCTGCCACTGGCCGTGACCTTGGGAAGGGCGGCAGCTCCGCTGTGAGGCTGGCAAGAGGCAGTGCTTGCTTGGCAGCCTTGACGTCTAATTCTGGAGGGTTCCAGATGTGCTCTCATGTCTCAACAGCCATGGTATTCAGAACTCTAAAACCGAGTATACCCCAAGGGACAGTCGTTGTCACATTGGGAGTCAGTATTTTCTCCCATGGAGGAGCCTTGTCTCATGGCGTAATCTGGGCAGCAACCTTCCCCTAAACAATTGACAAAGACCCTGATTCATTGTGGGGAGTCCCTCACCTACCAGCACCGCAGACGGAGCAGAGAGAAGGCAAGGAGGACCCCCGCAGGGGGAGGGGACAAAATACTGACAACCAGGGATGATGGGTCAGGTGGGCGCAGACACGTGCAGGGTAGGGAGAGAATCCCGTGGTGGGAAGACCCCTCAGAGGAACAGCATTTCTGGATATTTCCAGGCCATGTGGCCCAGGAGGCACGGGTCTCAGCACAGAGCGATGTGCCAGGAGCAACGGAGAGCACATCCTTTCATTTCTTCCATGCCACACACAGCCCCGCGTGCAGACCGCCCTCCAAACCAGGGTGGGCGCATGACTGGTGCTGTGCTCTGGGGTCCAGAGCCGGCCATCTTCGGTGGTGCCCACCCTGGCAGTAAACTTCCTGATGGAGAGTCAGGTCGCTGCTGCAGCGCCTCCCCCGCTGTCCGTGCCCAGCTGAGGCATGGTGATGGCCGCCCCCTCGCTGGGCTCCTTCTCCTGACTCTTCAAGGGGAAAGTGGGTGACTTCACCGAATCGTCTCCGAGATCCCTCCAGACCCCGGAGACTTATCTCAGTGCTAAACACAGTGAGCCCTCCATCTCCATCTTTTTTCTTGGTTCTTTAGACACACCGTATAAAGGGGAAGCTGTGTTTTGTTTGCCTAAAGAGACCATGGCATTTCCCCTCTGCATGCACACACACACATGCGCGCATGCACACACACACACACACACACACACACACACACACACACACACACACACCAAAAAAGTCTACTCAATAAACGTGGAAGTAGAATGCCTTTTATTTTAAAGCTTTGTAATGAGTTTGAATAAAGTTTTACTGCCTCGTAGTCCCAAGAGTCTTTTTTATAAGCATTCTCATTACCTGAATTTTATAGTCAAGGAATTTAAAAGAAGGAATTTGTAGATATTTAAGAAAAAAATCATTTTTAATAATGTCAAGTTCTTTTTATAATTGTGATGTCAGAATTTGTAATCAAATTGTATAATCAGATAAAATGTCTGCTTACCCGATTATTACCAATGCCTGTTTTAAACACTGTGAATATTCCTGGGACTCATTTTCACCCCCCACTACCCCGAGAGACTTTTGAGACATTAGCTCACCACAACATTCAACCACCTGCCAAGCATTTTATTAGTCTCTCTAACTGCCCCAAATAATCCTCAAGGTTCCTTTTGAATAAAGCTCCAGGCATTGAATGATAGAAAATAGCATGAAATTGCCGGAGGAAAATGTTCAGGGCACAGCTACGGACAAGCAGACGGGCTGGGTGCCGGCGGAGGCGGGGGACGCACAGGAAGTAAGCTGGACACGGAAGTGGGATTCTGTATCATCTAACTGAAGGCTCAGCACATCCTAAAGGGTAGTGACCTCTGTCCATTTGGCTCATGAAGACACTGGGATCCAGGAGAGTTGACTGGATGGTACAAAGCCATAGAGCAGTGCTTAGGAGGACCTGGCTTCCAAAGAAACATCCGAGTCATCTTTCCCTGGAGTGAGCACTGGGAACAAGCATGCTCATGGTTCCAAGAGTGGCCCCAGCGAAGGTCGTGGGACAGTAAGTTCTAGCAGGTCAACTCCAACCTCCCTCTTACTCAAAGACATTATTTGCAGTTGGAGACCCTGGAAATAAGTCTACTTCCATGGCAATACACCCCATATTGCTGTCTGTTTCAGAGGAAAGAACTTAATTCAGTCTTTTTGGATTTGCATATTATTTATGGAGGTAGTAAACACATGGCATCCTTGGTTTGGAGTCTGTACTTTTCTTCTTCATCTAATTGTTCAAAGCCTGACCCCACGGTTCCATTGCAAAGTGGCTTCAGAGTTAGTCCCAAAGTGTACAGTTATGATATTTTTTAATTTGGACTTATAAAACCCTGACTACATAGCCAACATGATCACGGTGTGCTCGCCCTGAGGGAGTCTGGGCTGGTGAATCGAGGAGTCACATCTGTATATGGTCTTCCCCACAGGACTTGAGTCGTCACTCCTATGGGTGACCAGATGTTCACCAATTCGATTAAAATCTAACACATGATTGGACTTTATTTCTAAAAATTGGCATTTAAGTTAGACACTAGTTTAAACTTTTTTACAGTAAAGGGTGGTACCCCACCTTCTTGGCTTTCTCAAGATAGTCAGAAAATACTGAGAACTCAAATGGATAGACATCTATCTGGTGCTTTTAAGGTACAATTCTACATAAAAGAAGGTTACATAATTCCCATGTTTTATCAAAGTTATTTTGTTTCTCAATGCATCAGGAGCCAATGAAGGGAGACAGGAACTAAATATTTTAGTAATAGTATTAACAAGCCATTGCTGGTTTGTACATATCTGGTTCCATGTAAAGTACTTTTCATGCATATCATTAGGTAACGCAGTCCAAGCAAAGTGCTTAGAACTGAGTAAGCACGGGAGGCAGAAGCAAGGAGTAAGGGCGCCTGGTGGCTCAGTCTGTTACGTGTCCGGCTCTTGGCTTCGGCTCAGGTCATGATCTCATGGGTTCAAGCCCCACATTGGGCTCTGTGCTGACAGCTCAGGGCCTGCTTGGGATTCCCCCTCTCTCCCGCTCTCTGTCTCCCCCACACTTACGCATGCACTCTCTCTCTCTCTCAAAATAAAAGCTTTTTAAAAAGAAACAAGTAATAAATGCTGTTGAATAAATGAATGGATGCATGAATGGGACACCTTGGGAATGGGTGTTATTCCTACTTCTTGCCCATTTTGGAGATGAGAGTGAGACACAAGGAAGTGACCAAACTAGGAAGGACCCCAACTGGAAGTCCAGACAGATTGGCCATCTGTCATCTTAACCCCCTTTATCTACTTCAAGGATGCAGAGCACCTGGGTGGCTCAGTCGGTTGAGCGTCCGGCTTCAGCTCAGGTCATGATCTCGAGGTTCGTGGGTTCTGTGCCGACAGCTCAGGGCCTGGAGCCTGTCTTCAGATTCTGTATCTCCCTTGCTCTGTGACCCTCCCCTACTCATGATGTCTCTCTTTCTCTCTCTCAAAAATAAATAAAACAGTAAAACAAAAAAAGAATACTCACAGTGGTGGCATCCATGTCTTTATTGATATTACATTTGATCATGATTTATTGATATACGTTTGCTCATGATTTTATTAAATCACAGCCATGCTGGGTCAGATGCATGAATCTGTGTTCAAAAGCTGTTGAAAGAAATTCTGTGAAGACCCGGATGTAAGCGTCCTGACAACTGACAATGGAATGAAGTCGTTTGTGAACTAAGACGACTCCAGTCCAGCGCTACCAGCAGAACTGATCTTTCCTTTTTTCCTTCTGAGGAGCTGAAGATGCTGCAATTTCCTCCGGAATTCTGACCATGTCTGATGCAGCACCTACTCAGCGAACACCCCAGGACGGGCACACCTGAGGGGGCGGGGCCCTCGGTCCTGGGTTCCGGGGACTGGCGGTGAGGAGTGGCTCTAGAGGAAGCTGGGGTTCCAGAAATGTTTTGCTCCATTCAGGGCTCTTCTACACCACAGCTTGACTTGCCAACAGCAGCAACAAATCTGGGAGCCTTCCCGGGGGGATTCTCGAAGCCAAAGAGAAAATCAGCGACCCAGAGAGTGAGCTCTAGGTTGTCCTGTAGCTAGATGTTCATTACTGCTGCGGTCGCCCACCTTCCAAGGGAATGGTGTCAGCCTCTGGCCGTGGCGTGGTCCTGATTTTTTAGGACAGTGGTTTTAAAGGTGTTTTCGTGTGTGCGTTTGTGTGTGCGTGTGAGCTTTAGTTCTTGAAATATTTATTAAG